>MU376942.1:600000-783136 GCA_022495195.1 Xylaria digitata | reverse complement strand
TTTTCTAACTATTTTATTTAAGCGTATACCTTTAAAAAACAAATTTACAAAGATTATTTTAGCGTACTTTTTAATAGCGCCTTAAATAAAATAGTAAGAAAATAAAAAAATTATTTTTGGATTCTTTATTTAATTACAAATCTAATAATACCAAACTTATTTTTGTACGACCTTTTTTTGCGAAGTTATAATAAAGTGGAGTAAGTACCTTGTAATAGAAAATTGTATACAAAGGTACGCCAAAAAAAGTGGCCAATCCAATAGGGTGGCCAAAATCAAGTAGGAGATACGTTATTCCGTATACAAAAAGTACTTTTGCCGATAAAGCTATAACTTTATTAATATAACTTTAATAAGCTTTAAACCTTTTTTATTATAAATTTAACTTAAAAAAAAATATAAGTTACCACCTTTTTTTTTTTATATTATTTTATTTTTATTTTTAAATATTTAAAAAACAAAAATTATGCTATATTTTAACATAGTTTTACGTTTAACTATAAAAGTTAAATAATATTAAAAAAAAAAGTAGTAACTTATATTTTTTTTTTAATTAAATTTATAATAAAAAAGCTTTAAAGCTTATTAAAGTTATATTAATAAAGTTATAACCTTATTATTATTTTTATGTACGGACGAATTTTATATAAGAATTTTTTTATAAAATAAGTGCTAAAAAACCGGGCAACTTGCTTATAAACTACGTTAATAAGTTTTATATAAAACTAAAGCTTATTAAATATATATATATATATATAAAACATATTTAAATAAATTATAATAATATAATTTATACTATAAACTAGTTTTATACACAAGCAAGTTTTGCACTTTTTTTAATATATTTTATAAGCTAATTTTTTATGCAGAAATACTTACTCTACTTTTTAATAACTTTGCAAAAAAAAGTTGTATAACAAAATAATTAGTACTATTAAATTTATAATAAAATAATAAATTTAATAGTAATTTTTTTTATTTTCTAACTATTTTATTTAAAACGTTATTAAAAACTACGCTAAAATAATCTTTACAAATTTGTTTTTTAAATCTATACGCACAAATAAAATAGTTAAAAAATAAAAAAATATTATTAAATTCGCTATTTTATTGCGAATTTAATAGTACTAATTATTTTGTTGTACAACCTTTTTTCGTAAAGTTATTAAAAAGTAAAGTAAGTATTTTTGCATAAAAAATTAGCTTACAAAGTACACTAAAAAAAGTGCAAAACTTGCTTGTGTATAAAACTAGCTTATAAAATACGTTAAACAAACAAAATTAAAAAAAAAAATCATACTTTAATTAATAGTTTAGTTAATAGTGCACTTAAATTATAACAATTTTAATTTATAAAAATTTTATAAAAAATTTTATATACATTGTTTTTAACTACAAAATATATTATTAAAAACCTTTTTTTTTTCGAATATAACTTTTTACACACTGTTTTTAACTATAAATAACAAGCTAAATACTTAACATTATAAAACAAAAAATATATTATTTAAAAGCTTTTTTTTTTTTTTTTACATTTGTATATTTTGTTTACTTTTTTTTTAATTATAAATAACTAGCTTAATATTTAATACTTTTAAAAAAAAATATATATTATTAAAAAACTTTTTTTTTTAACATGTTTATATAAATTTTTTTTTAATATTGTTATAATTTAGGTGTACTATTAACCAAACTATTAATCAGAGTATGTTTTTTTTGATTCTGTTTACTTATATTATTATAATTTATTTAAGTGTGCTTTGCACACTATTTTTTGCTTTTATAAGCTTTAGTTTTATATAAGATTTATTATACAGAATATATATTATATTATACTTGATTTTAAAAGACTTTTTAAACGTAACAATTTTAAAGCTTTTATTTAGAGGTTATTTATAATATACGATTACTATAGCTTTAAAACGACCGGCTTGCTTTATTTTTTTTATAAGACTTTTATATACAAGTTATTTATAAAATAGTAACGAAACATTTTTAAGTAACAATAAAAGCCGAAAGCTTTTGAATCTTTTTAATACCGATATAATAGAACTAAAAAAAGCTTTTATTTAATTATTTTAACAGCAAAATATTTAATTAACTGCTAAGCTTAATAAACTAAAGAAACAATTAAAGCAAAAAAAGCAGTTTATATTAGATTTGTATAAACTGCGTTTTAAAAGAGCACAAAAAACAACTATGAAAAAAAAAAAGAAAAAGGTTTTAGAAACTAAAAAATCGGAGAATTTAGAAAACTTTAACAATTTAAACACTTTTTATTAAACCTTTTATTATATTACCTTTTTTAATTAATAATTTAACTTTAGCTATTATACTAAGGATAACCTTTTTGATTTAGAGCTACTTATATTATTATTTTTTTTATTATTTTTATTTTTTGGCTAAAAAAGGCATTCTTAAAACCAAGCTAAACGCAGATTTTATTTGCAACGTTATTAAAATAAGCACAATAATAAGTTTAATAGCAATGTAAACTTAAGCAAGCTATTTAAGTTTAAATACCTTTTATTTAAAATAAATTTTATTTATAACAAATAAGTTAAATAGATTTAAAAGCTAAACTTTATGTTTATTAGCTTAATACGCAAGTTTTAGCGTTACTTTAAACGCATTTTGTATACATATAGCAAAATAGATTAAGCTTGTAAAAACTAATACTATAGCTTTATTTAGGGCTTAAACAGCAAAAACTAGCACTAATATAAACATAATTAAAATGTATTTTTCGTATAGACTAAAACTTTTATTTGCTAGTTAGCTTTTTTAAAAGTTAATATTAGCAGCAAGTTGGAAACAGCTAAGCAGCTATTTAATTAAAACTTTAAAACTTTTAACTATTATTTTATTTAGATTAAGAACTAAAAAAGCAAGCAAACCAACTTTAAAAAAGCTATGCTATATTATTAAAAGCTTTTTATTACGCTTTAAAATAAGATATTTAGTTATTTTAACTTATTATTTACTAAAAAGATTAATATAATAAATGCGGCTATATAACGTTAAAAAATAATAAAACTAATTAAAAAGAATTAGGACCGAAAAAATTTTAGGCGGTTTAAATCCTAAACTAATTTTAAATTAAATAAAAGCTTTTAATAATACTAATATTTAAATAAAAAAGATTATTATTGCTAAAGCTAAAAACATGTTAATATAACTAAAAAGCGCAATAGCTATTATATTAATAATAACTAAAGAAGTTTTAACTAAAACAGCACTAGCAATAAGCATAAGCGTTGTATTATAAAAGAATTTTTATTAAATAGCAACAGCTTTTATTTTTTAGCAAAACGCGCTTATAATAGTAACAACTTGCATAAAAACTATAAGTTAGCTATAAAAAATATTAAATGCTTTAATTATAATTAAATAAAGCATATAAGTTATAATTGCTTGCAACTTTGGAAAGCTAAAAAGCGAAAAATTTAAAAGATTTGGACTATTTATAACTTAAATAAATACTGTTTAAAAAATAATAACAATGCTAACTATATTTAATTTAGGTTTTTATTAGAAAGCTATGTAAATAATAGCTAAAAAAAAAACAAGTAAGCTTAATTTTTAGAAATGTTAAGTCTAAGTTTAATTAATAGCTTTATATTTTAATTTTGTAACGTTTTTATACTTTTTGTAATATTTACACTATATTTTTTAAAAAACTTTTTATTTAAACTTATGCTGATTTAGATTTATGTGCTAAATATAATTGCGTTAGCTATACCTTTGTTTTTTATTATAAATTAAAAAAAGCTTTTTTTTGTATTTATTTTTTATAATATGCTGCTAATAGCACTTTTTTTATTTATAGCGCTTATTAGGTTTTTTATAAATTAATTAACAGCTGCAAAGTTATTTAAAAATTCTGCTGCGCTTATATTGCTATTAACAAGAATAACAAACTTAAAAGCAGTTTTATTTTGCTATTTTAGTTAATTTTAAAAAATTAAGGTATTATATTAAACTTAGGCTTTAATTAATAGTATTTTAAATTATAATTAAAACATTTTAAACTAGTAACAGCTTTTTAATTTGTAAAAGCTTGTTGTAATTAAAAGTTTTGTTAAGTAATTATTTAACTGCTTAAACTTGTATAGCTTAAAAAGGTAAAGTTATTTTTAATTTAGTTAGGACTTAAAAGAGTTTTAGCTAAGTTTTATAACTTAGCCGATTTTTTTAATAATAATAAAGCTAGTTTACTTTTTTATTTTAAGCGTAGTAATTTTGTAATAAATTTGTAAAACAATGCTACAATTTTTTATTATTTTATATATTTTTTAATACAAAATAAGCTAATAGCTTTATAAATTTAGCTTAATAAAATATTAAAAAGTAAAAAAATATATAAATTTAAAAGCTTTATAAACGCCTTAATTTTTTTTGTACCCAAAAAAAATAAAAGCTTACGCTTATATGTTAACTATAAAAGACTTAATAAAGTTATAGTAAAAAATTGTTTTATTTTCTTTTTTATTTTGGAAATGTTAAATAGGCTGTTTTATGCTAAGGTTTTTATTAAAATCGATTTTAAAAACGCTTATTATTGCATACAAATTAAAAAAAAAAATAAATAAAAAACAGCTTTTTATATTAAATATAGTTATTACAAATTTTTTGTTATGCTTATAAGTTTGTATAATACTTTTGCTACTTTTTAAAATTATATATAAAAAGCATTTAACAATATTTTAAATATTTTTTGTTTTGCATATATAAATAATGTATTTATATTTTTAATAAACAAAAAGTTTTATATAAAACATATATAAAACATTATTTAAAGATTATAAAAAGCGGAATTATATGCTAAACTTTTTAAATGCTAGTTTTATTAAAAAAAATTTAACTTTTTAAAATATATTATCTTTAGCAAAAAAGTTAAAATAAACTTTAGCTATATTAACACTATTTAAGATTAGCTACTTTTTTGTTTTTGTTATAAGCTATAAAAATTTTTAAAGTTTTGCAACTTTTACTGCTGCTTTATTAAAAGGTATTTTTAAGTTATAGCTTTATTAATTAAGTATTTAAAACAAAGCGTAACTAAAACAAAAAAAGGTTAAATCTTACTAAATAGTTTAGCGTATACAGCTTTTAATAAGCTAAAAAACTTATTTAAAAAGGCTATTTTTTTTATATATTTCAACTTTAAAAAGCAAATATTAATAAAAACCGATTTTTTTAAAGTAGTATTAACAAAAATATTATTATAAAAAAACGATTAAAAACGGTAACAATTTGTTTTATTTTACTTTTGCATGTTTAATAATACAAAAATAAAATATAATGTTCTTAATTAAAAAATGCTTGTTATTATAAAATGTTTTAAGCATTAGCAGCATTATTTATAAAAAAGCAAATTATTTGTTAAAGTTTTAATTAACTATACTAATTTGCAGGCCTTTATAAAAACGTTTAAATTAAATAGCAAACAAGCCTAATAGTGTATATATTTAGCTTTTTTTAACTTTATTATTAAATATAAAAAAAGTAAGCGAAATAAAGCTGATATGCTTTTGCGCTGCTTTAATTATATAGTTTATAAAGCTTAAAATGTTAATTTATTTTTTTTATTAAAACAAAAAATTAAAGTAGTTAATGCTAAAATAAAAAACCATATTTTTAAAACTTTTGCAAAAAAGATTTTTGTTACTAAATCGGCTATAAAATATATTATTTTTATGTAGGCAGTTATATGTTACCGCGTGTATATAGCTGCAAATAATAAGAACTTTTAGAATTTAAAGATTTAATAAAGTTTATAGAACTTAATTTTTTAAATTTAAAAAAAAGATTTTAAGTGTTATTAGTTACGCAAATAACTTTTAAATAAATAGCTTATAAAGCTTTAATAGTTTATTAAGAAATTTTTATTATAATATAAAAGCAAAGCCTATATTTTTTTTAAAAAATTAATTTATTTTTAGTTTATTAAGCTGTATTATAATGATTTTATAGCTAGATATTTTGGTTAAAATTATATATTAAAACTATTATAGCAAAAGTTTTACTAGCAAACTATAAAAGCAAATATTTGCAACTATATAATTAAATGCGTTATCTGTTTTAAATTTAAGGCAAAACATTATTAAAAATATAATGCTTTAAATGCTTTTTTAATATTTATTAGCTTTATAAAAAAGCTATTTATAGACTTTATTACTAAGTTATTTAAAACATTTTATTATAGAACTATTGTTAACGCAATATTTGTAATAGTTAACCGATTTATTAAACTTATGCACTTATTTTTTGTTAACATTATTATTATTGCTACTTAGCTAGCAGTTTTATTTTATAAAAAAATAAAATATTGTTTTAAAGCTTTTATAAATATAATTTTTAATAAAGATTTTGTTTTTATTAGTTAGTTTTAATTAAATTTATGTTACTATTTTAAAATTAAAAAAAGATTTTTAATTGCGTTTTATTTTTGGATTAACAGCTAAACTAAAAGAATAAACCAAATTATAAAAAGCTATTTCTAATGCTTTGTTAATAGTAAACAAACTAATTAGCTTTAGCTATTGCTACAAGCTTTTTTTGTAATAAATATAGCTATTAATAGCATTATTAAAAAGTTGCTTTTTAAAGCATTATATAAATATATTCTAAAATTTAAACCTTTTGTTAAAAACAATTTTATTTTAAAAAAAGTATTATTAATATAAAACTGGCTATATAAATTAAAAACTATTTGTAACAAATTAACAAATTAGTAGCGCAATATAATTAAAAAATATATAAAAAATTATAACGTTAAATATATTTTTAAAAGTTTTTATATTAGAGAATTGGTAGCTTTATTAATTTAAAACTTTAAATTCTAAAATTGCAAGTTGGCTTTTAAGTTTATTAGACTTTTTAAGATTTTAAAAACGGTTAGATTATAAGCGTATTGCTTAACACTTTTATATTAATATAGTTAAATTTATAACGTATTTTTTATATAGTTATTAAAACTTTAAATAGCTAAAACTTTAAACACTTTATTTATGCCTGCACTAAAAAATGCTAAAAACAAATAAAAAATAAAAAATATAATAAAAAAAATAATATATTAAAATAAATTGTACTATAAGGTTAAATAAAAAAGCTGGCCAAGTAAATATAATTAGTAAGTGTTAATTATTAATATTACTGCTTTTATACTTATTAGAAAATTCGAAAAATAATAAAGTCACAAGGGAAAATAATAAAAATTAAGGCTACTTAGGCCGGCGTTTTTGGCATGAAAAGATTTTAAGGCCGAATTAATTAATTTCTAACAAATTTTTAAAACACTGGTTTTGAAAAACGCTAGCAGAACTTAAAATTTTAGCGTAATAAAAATCGAACTTACTATTTTAAACTTTAAAAATGTTTGCGCTTTACTAATAAGCTATATGTTAACTAGATTTAACTTTACTTAATATTAAACTTAAATATATTATTATGTTTTAATTTATTATTGCAAGCATCTTAAAATGTGTTATTAATATTAGTTTTAATAGAATTTTTAACTTTTTTAACAAATTGCTTTACTGCTAAATATTAAGCAGTATAACCAGTATTTAAAAATTAAAAATATAATATAGTTGTTTAATAATACTAAGTGCGCTATTTTGTAGTTTAAGCGAGTTAGCTTTAAATATAAAACAAAAACTATAATAATTATTAATAGCGCTAGCAGCAATAAAAAAGATAAATAAACGTATTAAACAGCGTTATTTAGCTGTATATGTTTTATAAGCTAAAAAATGCTTTTAATTATATTTAAGTTAGCAAAATAAAATAAATAAAATAAAAAAAAATATAACTACTTTGTTATTTTTAATTTTATTAATTATATTATATGCGGCTTAGTAAACCGTAAAAAAATAGTAAAAACTTTGAAAAAGCTAAAATTAGGCGGCCGCAATTTTTTTGCGATAAGCTTTTAAACTTGCTTAAAAAATATTAATATTTGCATTAGTTTTAATTAGCAAAACAAAGTTGTTATTGTTAGCGCAATAAGCTTAAAACATATATTTGTTTTATTTAAAAAGCTTTAATATTTAAACAGCTTTAAATTGCATTATAAAAAAAATTTAGATTATAAGCAGCAATTTGTATAAAAAAATAGTGTAAAACAATTTATAGTTTAACAAGTTTTATAGCTTTTGCTATAGCTAGTATAAAAAAACAAGGTTGTTTTTTTGTATATATATAAGATTTTTAAAGGCAGGCTAGCCTAAGGCTAAAACGTATGCGCTGCAACGCTTTAATACTAACGATATATAAAAGAACTAGTTATATAAAAAAGCTTTTTACGGCGGCTAAACTTACGTTAACGCGCTTAATAAGTTTAACAACGCTAACAACAAAAAGGCATAATAAAAAAGTAATAAACAATAAAAGCAATAATTTAAATAAAGAAAATAAATAAATAAAACTTAGAAATGATTAAAATAAAAGCGTAATTAGTAACAACTGTAGTTAAAACTAATAAGAAAATGCTAGCAGCAGCTAAAAAAAAAAAAAAAAAAAAAAAAAAGAGGGAAAAGAAAATATAACAGGCTATATATTTTGTTTTTAAATTAGTTTGCTAAGTAATTTGCGTTTAAAGCAACGCGTTATTGCAGGCTTAAGTATTTAAAAATTATTTAAAATGCGCAAAATTTTTTTATTAGCTAGAAATTTTTATTATTTATACTATTTTTTTTATTGTTTATATTTATTTTTTATTAATCCTAATTAATTTTTAGCTTTTAATTTTATATTATATTTTGTTATAATTCTATTTTTAATTATATTAGCACTACTTATAACAACATTTGATTTTATACCTAAGTTAAAACAACTTATTATAAAAAAAAAAAATAATTGTTATAATTTAAGTGTACTACTAACTAAACTATTAATCAAAGTATGCTTTTTTTGATTTTGTTTACTTATATTACTATGATTTATTTAGGTGTGCTCTGCATATTATTTTTTGCTTTTACAAGCTTTAGTTTTGTATAAAACCTATTATATAAAATATATATTATATTGTACTTAACCTTAAAAGACTTTTTAAACGTAACAAATATTTTCTTTTAAATAAATAAACAAATATAAAAACTTTTTTTTAAAAAAAATACTACTTTAGTAAATTAGTATTACTATTATTAGTATTAGTAAATACTAGTGTAGTATTAGTATTAGCTATTACTATACTACTGTAGTAATACTAATTTCCAACCCTGGTGACGGTCATTTGGCTGAAGCCCCTATTTTAGCCATCTTTATACCTGCGCCCGGGTGCACCATTAACGCGTTTAATTCATGATGAAAATAATCAATTAACTACCGTGGAAGATGGCGTAGATCGCCACAATAGTTGACGCAAGGTGCCAACAAATAGACTGATCTTTGTAAATCCCACTCGATGACATGTTTACCTGGGTCCCATGTTTTTGATGCTGCTATTACAGTTTTCATCGCCTAACCTGGATGTGCGAGCGGTCTTCTAGAAGATGATTATACTTTCCCGTCGAGCTCCCTCCAAATAGCAGCTGGCGATTGTAGGTAGATTACCCGAACAATGGGAAATCAACTTGTCTCGGGGTGGCAAGACATTGACCTATTAGACCTCGAGGAGGCTCCCTCTGAGGGAAATAAAGCCTAGGATCGCTAAACAATCCGTAATGATTCGCCCAGTCCTTTTTGAGTAGTTCAATGGCGTTAGTGCTCCGTAGTCTCTCTGCATCCCAGAAAACGTAACCCCAGTGGCGCATTCGGTCCGGGATGAAGTCCCCGTACAAGTTACTGTAGGTGCCGCCCCATATTACAGTCCATGAGAGGGGGGGTGCGTCTGGCTCGCAGTCCCCGCGAAACGGGCATTGGGCTTTCGTGTCCTGGTTCCGCCACCGCCACGATGGGCAAATTTCGCGTCGGTGAGCCAGATATCCTTTACTGAGGAGGCCGCTTCGTTGTTCAAATAGAAAGGACGAACTATAAATATTCTGGCGTATTGTAGAAACGAGGTGTTTGCGGTCCTGTATGTTGAATAGGATTGTGTGTAGCAGAGGAAGGCCACGTAGCATCATGCCGACCACATAGTGATCCCGCGTGCCTATAGAATGTTAGAAAGGCATAAGTCAATGCTGGCCGAACTATGGCTGATTAGCATAGCCTAACTCACTGTTTCTATCTGTGCAAACATCACGGAGAAGTCGAGGGACCACGACATGATTATCCCAGCCGATGTTCTCGAGGTCCTGTTCGTAACTTTGTCTTACGAACTCGTAAAACGAGAAGAGCTCCTCAACCTCCCATGGCTCCAGATTCTCTAGAAAGGCCATCACATTCTTATTCCGGGTTATGGGGTGCTCTCTAGCCAAACCAGCGAGTTGGCAAAGAAGCTGGAAGCGATATATAGAGCGGGTCAAGCGCATCTTTTCCGTGGGAGAGCACGCAAGCTCCTGCTGTGGGCGACGAGCAGGTGCGAAATTGTAGACATGATCGGGATCGTAGACCTGAGCATAATCATAGATCCGAGCAAAATTGTCCAGCAAGTAACGATAGAAGTGTTCTACAATGGGCGGGACATAGCGGAGATAAAACGTGGCCATTTGTATAGCTTCGTCTTCAGTAAGCTTATCGCCGAGCGAAATATACCGCTGTGTAATATGTTCCGAGTACGGCTTCAGGAATGTAGCATGGTCTGATGTATCGTTCGTCTTCGTAACTGTCGAGTAACGGACGGCATAAGCATCAACGGTGATGCTGCCAAGTGTCTCTTCGAGGCTTTTACAAAGGATACGGGGGCGGTCAAGAAGGTACTGCTCGTGAAAGGTTGGGGAAGCACGGACAAGTGCCTTGAGTCGTGGAAGGTCTAGGAGGGAAAGGATATGGCGGCGGATTTCAGGCGGTAGTCTCTCAATCACACTGGGCTTACTCTCCCCTCTGAATTCGAATGTCGGCATCTTGTACTCGCCGCCTATAGGCATCGAATACGGTATGTGTGTGCAGTCACTCGGATGTGTTGAAGTGTTTGAAGTAGGCGATTGACCGAGCATGTGAATGAAAGTGCAGTAGAGAACTAAAAGGGAGGTATGTTCATGCAACCGGACGCTAAAATACCAAACAATGCCGTTACCCAGCCAGTGGAGTGAACTACTTCTAATAATTTGCCAAACAAGAGAACGGTGGGTCATTGCAGGACATGTTTGCCAAACTGTATCCGTGATCCAGCTGTTTGTCTGCCATGGTAAGACCGACAGTAATCGTTCCACAGGCCGCTTAGGCAGAGATGCGTGTAGCACCAGAGGAAGCCCTCACTTCGGAAGAACCCGTGTCTATTCATTATACATACTTATGTTCAAGGACGTATAATCCTTTAGTAAAAAGCTGTAATATCTTGAGAGCTTCTTTTTGTTCTTGGATACCTGAAAAAAGATATCTGCCTGTACATTATAGGCTTAGTTAACCGAGGTCCTCCTATCCCCTTTATCAGACGTTCTCGGCGGAAGCCTAAGTGATATCTCCCGTAGGTAGTTAAGTGAAAGCGACTAAGAGAAGACTGCGACATGTATTACGTGGGACGTAGGGACTCGTAGTAGTGTAACACCCTCCCGGCGCCATGACCCGAGAAGCTAGAGCACGGTTTTATACTTCGGCTTCCTTCTTCCAAGTTTAAATAATGGCATACATATACTCCCCAAAATCAAATTTGTTGGTTTTTCGGCGCGATAGATCGCCTTCAGGTGCTTTTTTTTGTTATCGCCAAAGGCAAGCCTAACTTCAGGCCAGACAGCACTCATAGACCAGCGAGCCCGACGTGCTCTCCGCACAAGGTGCTCTGAGACTCGGATAATGAAATCAGGAGAGTACTCAAGCACTTGGGCGAGTTGGAAGAAGCGCTTCAGAATGGTCTCGCTTGCGGATTCCTTGTGCGCGGCGCTCTCAGGACCCATCGGAATCACTCCATCGACAGAGGCGTTCCGCCGCAGTAGCTGGCCCAAGACCCGCAGGTATCGCTCTTCGTCCCTCGTCTCGATTTCGAAGCAGGCGAAAAGAATATCAATCCATGCGGTTGTATGCGCCTGGCCCTCTCTACGGTACACCGAAGCATTTGGATCGGCCCCATAGTCAAGGTATAAGTCGAAAATTCCTGCGCGAAGACAGGGGCCAAAATAGGGGAGCAAACGAGATGTCAACCCGTCTCTGGTTTGGTGAACTAGAAGAGACAGGAGGGCCGTCCACGGTGTCCTTATACGTTTTATTTTGCCCGAAACCAAAATGGTAAATTCCTCGTTAGGCTTTTGGCCATGCGCGAACAAGAGCTTAATCGTTTCAGCATGCTGACTGGGACAGCCTTCTTCCATTACGATAGCTAGAGGCGGCCAATCAAAGTTGCCTAGGTACTCCTTATATGTTGACAGCATTTTCTCGAGGTAGTTCGGTAACTGGGATTGAAGAAGACGCTCTCGAAAGTAGAGTGACCCAGTGACTCCCGAGAGTTCTGTACTCAACGATGATTCCATGTCATGTAAGAGCAGGCGAAATTTATCTCTGACTTCACTCTTCTCTATATCGTGTAAAGAAGCCAAAGCCAATACCGCGCGAACGTTCTCGTCCAGCGGGCTTCCTTCATAACGGCCGGGGTGACGGCGGCGAGGTATTATAAGAGGTAATATCTTGACGTGGGCCAAGTGCAGTTTCGCTAATGATAGCTTAGGATGGAACCATTCAGGGCTCTGGATTGAAAGTCTCTCCACAACATCGGGAATGCTCAAATAATCAGCGACAGTGCGATGAAGAAACTCAACTCGATCGTCATGAACCTCCAATAGCCCCTTACAATAGGCGTTCAAACGACGTTGAACTCGGTCTCCCACACTCTCTTGCTCCCCGTCCGGCTGGGGACGCTTGATGTGGAGAAAATATTCATCATCGCGATATTCTATGTCGTGGAATTCGTAGAATAGGATACTCAAGGGTTTCTCTGCAGCTCTAGCAAGTCTCAATGTACCGGCCATCTTTTCATGATAAAATGGCTCTACCGTCTGTAGTATGTGATCGAAAAAGCTTTCTAAGTCAGAAGGAAACTTTGCTAGGCGACTTGACAGATCAGATAAGTCGTCATCATTCGTTAACCCATTCCGAAGCTTGTCAGTAACTAGAGAGACCCATAGGAAGACGCCATGAGACTTCTCAGCTATATAATCGATGAGCTGGCTGTCATACGCAGCCTGATCAACCAGTCGCTGCCACCGTGGGTGCGGCGTAAGTCGGTCCTGCACATACTGGCGGATATCGCGTTTAGTGAGGTTGTGTAGACACAGATGTTGCAATTTATCATAACCGAAAGCGTCATGGAAAACGTTCCAGGGTCGACTTGAAATGCAGCATTTGATATTTTTCAATTTAGAAAGCCTCAACAGTTCCTCGGAGACTTCAAGATGGTCGCCGTTGTATTCATCTAGCCCGTCGATAAAAAAGCAAGTTTTGACGTCAATCTCCGGAGATGTGACCAGATCCAGGACGTGGCGTAGCTCGGCAGTTGACCAGGGTTTAGCAGCCGCACTCGACGAAAATTCGGACTCCCATCTATCCGGGCAGACAGCTTTGAGCAACGATGGGTACTGACGGAATATCTCGAATAAGAGCGTTCGCAGTAATCCCTCTTTTGACTTCTGCATCGATGTACCGAATATCCAAAAATAGTGACTCGAAATGACCGGTTCAGACGGACTTGACCACTGCCTCAACGCAGCACGGGTGTCTGGACTGTCCGCTATATGTTTCATGAACGTTGATTTTCCCGAACCCGGACGTCCTGTGACCCAGAAGATGCCCTCTCCCTGTTGGAGCCAACGGAGGAGTTTTACTTCATCCTGTCTCTCTTCTTCTTCTAGCCCCTCGGTAGGGAACGCCCACCGGAACGTTCCCGGATGCGCCTCCGGTATGGCGTGGTGGCGTACGACGCGAGAATCAAAGGTTAGCGTATCTAGTATAGCTTGCTGTTTCTGAATGTCATTGGCATTGACACACAAGTTCTGCATCTGCCTTTCGAGCTCTGTTACATGATTTGGATATTGAATCCGTTGTATACCATGACTAGACCCGACGTTCTCGAGCTTAGATACTTGAGACTGAATAGATTGTAAGATTTGCCGGAGCTCGGCGAATTGGCGATCTTGATTTAGGCGATGCAGGCCACCATCTTTCTGCAGCTTCGCAATACGCTGCTGCTGAAGGCGTTGAAATTCACTACCGCGCGATCAGCTTACGCTTCCACACTAGCTCAGTCATTCGTCGGATAGTATCGGGCGCTATCAAAGGGCGACAGACCTTGATATAGAGCAGACCAATAGAACTAACGTCAACTGGGTTCTCTGCAGCCGTTCGTCAAGCTGGCGAATCTCAGGTAACTTCCATTTTGATTCAATTGCCTTGCGCAAGCAGTGATACCAAGTTCTGTGTTCGCCTTCCGATTTCAGAGTTCGCGTGATATCTAGCAACTTGTCGCAATCATGTTGACACTCAGCAACCAACCCAAGTAGGTTTCCAGTTTCTAAGTTAGGCTCAAGCTCCGAGAGATCTCTATTGGCGTTCTTAAGCCCAAAGCTAAACTCGAGCAACGTGGAATAGACATTATCGACGTTCTGGACCTCTGCAGTGGAGGTGTTTACTGATCCATGAAGCTCAGAAGCTTGAGATATTAAGTCTCCCGCGAACGAGACAAATTGAGTGACGGTGCCAGCTATACTAAGTGCAGATAGGGCATCCATGAGCGATCAAAATTGCACATTGAAAGCTTAATATGGCGGACTAAAAGACGGTGCATTTCACGAAGCTCATCGACAGTTGCTGGCGCGCGGGGTCATCTCGCCATTGAGACGCATGGCTATTATTAGCCATTGCCCGTCCGATACGATCCGTTCCGCTGTCTACTAGTACTTGTAGCGTAAGCCTAATCGTACAATCCAGCTAGATTCAACCTTGGTATTAGACAGGCACCCATAAGAAGGAACGGATCCTGGTCCAAGAATCAGTCTGCCTGCCAAGCCGGGGGAGCTAGGCGATTGGACACTATCCTTGCAGACGGTAGTAGCTTGGCGGAGAACCTGATGTGGCTGTGCATAGCGAGGTTCAATCTCATGATACATTCGTTCCCTCTTTGCCTCAAGAACGCGTGGTTTACGCAGATGAAGTATTATTTACATGGTGAAGAGCCGAATGATGGGCTATTCGTTGCTGTATCCTACGCGACTTACGTGGTGTTAGCCTCTCGGTATCGCTAGGCTTCATAGCGAATGATATGCAGACTTGCTCGATTTCAGGATGAAGTCTGCTATTCCACATCGTTTCAACTCTGGGATGCCTAATATAACATGAGATTTTCTAATTATCACTAGAATGGGAAATAAATCCTCTCAGGCCATGTTATATCATTCAGTGACAAGATATAATAGCCTTAATTATGCATTGGACAGTAGGGAGCCTCGCCACAGTCAGCTGAAGCGCGGGGTACAACCAAAGAGCGCCGGCTCGGTGCATCCTGTATCTTTATCGCAATAGTCGAGCTGGCAATAAGCAATTATGTCAGAAAGCCATCGTGCTTGCATCGAGCACTGCAGCGATGGATAATACAGCGCCATTAATAATATCCGATGAAGGATTTACAGTTCTCTCTGAACCTGAAAACGCGACAGCCGAGTAAGTTGCCCAGGCCGCCCCTAGAGCCCCAGCCCAGCTGTAGGAACAAAACATCATGCGCGCGCTAGCATAAGCCTACATTTGTTACAGTCTCAATATTATAGGCTTATACCAACGCTTATGTTAAACGCTCGTACTATCTATCTTTTTTCCAAACCCCTACTCATCCGATCCATTTGTGCAATCGCTGACTTGATTTTGGAACTAATAGCATAGTTCTAATCCACGGCCTACAGGGGAATCCATATGCGACGTGGGCACATACAAAGGCCGCCGAAGCGCCCCAGATTAAACAGCGAAGAACCCGGCTTAAGTTGCGGCTTTTCAGGCGGTTCGGCGATGAAACTACGCCCAAACAGGATGCCACTGCGCACGAAGCATCGACAAGCGCCACGATCCAAGATACAGTCAATGTTTATTGGCCTAAAGATTGTTTAGCAGAAGAAGAATGGTGCAAGTCAGCCCGTATCCTTACTTACGGCTACGACACGGCGATCACCCGAGGGTATGCCGCGGCCAATAAAAGTGATCTCTTCGCACATGCGAAAGACCTACTCTATAATATACAACGAGAGAAGCCCTCAGGGCGACCTATAATCTTTGTTGCCCACTGTCTTGGCGGAGTATTATTAAAGGAGACACTCCGCCGATCGGAGGCTTCAGAAGAGGATAACTTCAAAGACATTGTGCGAAGTACTAAAGGGATCATATTTCTTGGTACTCCTCATAGGGGTAACTACGAACTTGCGTCTCTAGCAGATACTATTCGGAGAGTTACTAGTATTGTAGCTAGAGTTGATTCAAACCACGCCATTCTTCGCTCTCTAGGAATCGACAGCCCTGAACTTGGTCTCGGACGTGAGTCGTTCCTTGTTTTATGGCGAAGGTATAATTTTCAAGTCAAGACGTTCCAAGAAGCTCATGGACTAAGCGGGATCAATATTGGGCCAGCGAATGAAAAAGTATGCATTGCTAGCTCGTTCGATACCTAACTGTCTGACAATACTCACATTAGGTCGTCCCTGACGCTTCATCGTCCTTGGACGATCCAAGAGAACATGCGGAGACAATATCAGCTAATCATATGGATATGACGAAATTCCGAGGGGCTTCAGACCCTAGCTATCGAAAAGTCTCCTCAGCGATCAGGACCATGTTGAATTTCTGCACGCAAGGTGGGTGAGGCCGATCCGACTTGAAGATAATATGTCACTTTGGACACGGAAATGATGTCTTAAAATACGGCTCAGTTGTATAATTTAGCCGGGAAACCCAAATTTTCTATGAATAGTGCCTAACTACAGTTTAGAGATTGATTTAGCGCCTGGTACGGCAGCACCTATAACCAGAAGTTCTCACCCTGGCGACGCGGCTAGCCGTCGATACCAAGAGGGGCTACAAAGGGGTGAGTGCTGTTTTAATGAGAGCTTGGCAACACCCAAAGAACAGTCATCAATGCGATACCTAGGCTGAGTAGAGTATGCTTCATAGTCACCAACGTGCCTATTTCCTACACTGCGCTAGTATCGGTATCCAAACTAATTAATGAATGCAGGTTTCTTAAAATCCCTCTATTTCCCAGAGATTTATGATCGCCAGAATAATATCAGAACAGCCTTGAGCCAGACTGTGGATTGGCTCTTCACCACCTTGGACTATACGGCATGGATTGATGGGACCGACGTCGCCAAATATCATGGACTATTGTGGATAAAAGGCAAGCCTGGGGCGGGAAAATCTACCTTAATTAAAGCGGCTTTTCTCCAAACACAATCACTATCGGAAACATCTAATACAACAACTGCTGCCTTTTTCTTCAATGCACGGGGCACTCAACCACTTGAAAAAACACCTATGGGACTCTAGGTCTCTTCTTCTTCAGATATTAGAGCAGGACCCCAATGCGCTGTCTCATCTATCCAAAGAATTCGAATCGAAAACCAAATTTCAGAGAGACGAGATCACGGGGGACATACAAGGCGATGTCAAATGGTATCAGGAAGAACTACAAGACTACCTTGGAAAGGCATTGAAGACACCAGAATCGAAGCCAGTAATTATATTCGTTGACGCTATGGACGAGTGTGATGATGAGGTTCGAGATCTTGTCAACTACTTTAATCGACTAACAAAAGAAGCGTTGCAACTAGGCGCCAAACTGAAGGTGTGCCTTTCTAGCCGGCATTATCCCCAAATCTCATTTGATGGGTGCTCCGAGATTATTGTTGAACATCACAATACGCACGACATACTTCGCTTTATTGAGACGGAAGCAGAGAATCACTCTTCAATCCAAAGTTTGAAACAGGATATCGCTGATAGATCCGGGGGTGTTTTTCTCTGGGTCATACTGGTTGTCTCGATCCTCAAGGCATCCGGTCGTGGTAAGTCCCTGAAGTGGCTGAAGAATAAGCTCGACGAAATCCCACGCGAATTGAAAATATTGTTCCGTCAGCTATTTTCCTATGTTGATGGGGAGAACTAGAGCGGACGATTAACTTAATGCAACTCATTCTGTTCGCCCAAAGGCCATTACATCTAACCGAGCTCCATACTGCTTTGAGCTTTAGCCTACACGCTTACCCTTCCATAGCAGCTTGGAAGGATTCCGCGGAATATCTTGATACAGGAAAGGCCCAGCACGAAATGATTATTGAGCTATCCAAAGGCCTCCTAGAACCGGAATTTAGATGGTCCTCAGATTACTCCTCATACCAATTCATTCACGAGACGGCACGGGAATTCTTCCTTTCGGGGGAAGGCTTCAAGCTTCTTAAATTATGCACGGATTCCGTTGTTGGCAGCGGTCATGAAACAGTCGCGCTAGCTTGTGCAAGGTACCCAAATATCGAAGAATTTATAGGGTACGACTCCAGCGATCTAATTACTGAATTAACCGTATCCCTCGAACGCCAAGATCCCAAAAACGCAAGGTACCTCTCTCTGTTCCATCAATACGCCTCACGGTTTCTTATTCCCCATACTGAAATCGCCGTATGGTCCGAAGATTTTGGAGAATCCGTCTTGAGATATCTAAACGCCCAGGATACAATATCCTGGCCCCATCGGTTAGGATACCATACTACGTCGGCGCATGCTGACCTCATGTACGCTGCAACAGAAATAGGATCTCATCCCATCGTCATGAAACTTCATCGAATGGGATTTGACATCAATTCTAGATGCGATGCTCCCCATAATTATCCATTACTAGTAGCGATACATAAATTTGGTGCTGACGAATTTCATCTTTTGGTTAAGTAGCTACTAGCGAACGGCGCTGACGTGGCCACATGCAACCGCAATGGAAGCACTGCCCTTCATATTGCTACATACTATAAAACGTTAGGTCTGGTCGAAGAAATACTACAATACGGACCGAACATTAACGCACGGGATTGTTTAGGCCGTACGCCTCTCCATATATCCGTCTACAAAAGTTATGATGGTATCTACAGGTCTAGAGATTCCCAAAGCCGGGATTCCATAATACGGCTATTAATTGCAAACGGTGCGGACTTGCATGCTACCGATCAAATTGGAGAAACCCCTCTCTCTGGTCTGTTGTCGTTGCGAGGCGGGGCGCAGACATTAGCCAAAGCTGGCTGGCCTCTCAACACAACAAACCTAGAAGGCCAAACGGCTTTACATGTATAAGTACGTTGTAGCGCCAAGCATGCTGGCACTAAAATGGAAAGCTTTACCTTTATAGGTATAGCTTTCCATTTTAAATACGATGAAAATTGAAATGCAAGGCATTTTAATTTTAGGTTAGTAGTGTATCTTGCACAGTAATATATATATAGAGTACTTAACATTAAGCCTAGTTAATTATGTAAACAAGGTTGTATTCGTATTTACATATAGTGGCCGTTAGTAACCATGTTTACTATTGCAGTACGCAAGCCTTACGCAAGCTTCACAGTTAAATTCAGTGTAAATACGTTGTAGTTGATGCCTTAAATAGACTTTGACTAATAGGGTCTTTGCAGAGTCCGTATGGGCTAATCACAAGCGAGCCCAGTTTTATAGAGTTTTAGGGGTCACCGTTAGAACTTCTCAAGCCTTACCTTCCCTCACACTTAATTGTCGTTGCCAATACGTGTTCGGGAGAGGTAAAGCTTTCCAATTAGCATCTCAAGGCGCTAAAGGCACCCACCGCCGGATCAAACGAGGAGTGGCATCATATAACTACCTTGTCGAGGCCGGTGCGGATATATCCATCAGGGACAATAAAGGCTGTACAGCTGGAGAGATCATTGAGCAACACGGTTATGTCATTGACAGCGA
Source organism: Xylaria digitata (assembly GCA_022495195.1). Lineage (NCBI taxonomy): Eukaryota > Fungi > Ascomycota > Sordariomycetes > Xylariales > Xylariaceae > Xylaria > Xylaria digitata. The sequence continues at coordinate 763,159 of MU376942.1, read as the reverse complement.
AGGCAAATGGGAATTCGACGACTCAAAATCCCCAAGAGCTTCATTGGCCTCATCCTGTAGGTCAGACATTTCATTAGCCTCATCCTGTAGCTCAGGAATCTCGGTAGTCACCGTATATGGCTCAGACACGAAGTCTTATCTCTCATGGATATCGGATCTATTATGAAGTTTGCGATGCTCAACTCCTACACCCACTCCCCTTCGTGGCTGGAAAGATTAAAGATGGACCGTTATGCCTTCCTACTCTTCTCTCTTAGAATATTCGCTTAATGAATCGTAAAACAATACGACCTCCTTCCAAATATACAAGTAACAGCATGAATAGTAACAACCGCTCAAACCGAGCCCTTGCACCTAGAACCCCATGATCTGGGGATAGTAACACGTCCCCCCCTCCTTCCCTTAACTAGGCCCAAATAAGGCAGTCCAAGACCATTTAGCAGCGAAGAGTTCAGATCACGCTATGCCAAGCGGCCAAAAGACCTACTATGGCCGCCTATTCGAGCTGAAGCATTGCCGGTGAACTTTTCGGACGCTTGCTGCCCATGTTGCCTGCTAAACGGTCGTGAATACCGCCAGACTGTGACTGTGCTCGCTGGTAACTACAAAAGTCCGGATACGTTGATCGTCGATTTGAGGATGCATGTCAAGCTCAGACACACTTAATCCTTATTCACCTTACAGTAATTGATACCTCGCAAAGGCTCACATCCTACTACTTTCACGAGTGCAGTACTATGAAATCTCAGGAGGGTAGTTTCACGGTATTAACTACAAATTAGCTCCTTGGAGCTACACCATGAGCAACACCGTAGGGAATCAGTAGTATCACCTCTAGGATGAAGGCATGAATGTACCGTAAAAATTGCTGTATTGCTATGGTACACTGGACGATATTGTGCTTAGTTGAGCTCTAACCCTCTGATAATTTCACCAGAGCCCGTCGTCCGCCTATTTATGCCGTGCCTTTGGGGAGGGCAATCACACTCTCCCCAAAAAAGCCTTCTATGCAAACCAAACACTCCACAGCCGATATGCCATTTAGTCTGAGTTTATTTGTAGAAGTCAAACTTGTTTTCGTCATTCGTCCCCTTGACCTGGCTCGAGTATGCGTCCTCGAGATCGGATTGGATAATGTTGTATCTGTTTTTTCGGACAGCCCGAAGACCGGCCTCTTGCATGATGGCGGCAATAACAGCGCCGCTCAACGGGTCATTCCGCACGATCAAGCTGTCCAAGTCGACTTCGGGTGCCAAGCTCATTTTACCAGCAATAGTTGAGAAGATGAGACGCCGTTCTCTCCGGTCCCGTAGACTGGGGAACTCGATCTTTCTATCCAACCGTCCTGGTCGAAGTAGAGCGGGATCTAGGGTATCCGCTCGGTTCGTAGCCATGATGACCTTGACATTCGACGTCTGGTCAAAGCCATCCATCTGATTCAGCAGCTCAAGCAGAATACGCTGCACTTCTCGATCAGCACCGGTCTGTGCATCGAAACGCTTGGTTGCAATGGCGTCAATCTCATCAATAAAGATGATAGCAGGCGAATTCTCCCGGGCCATGCGGAAAACGTCTCGAACCATTCGTGGACCTTCACCGAGATATTTTTGAACAAACTCGGAACCGACAACGCGAATGAAGTTGGCAGTCGTTGAGTTGGCCACAGCCTTGACCAACATAGTCTTACCGGTACCCGGAGGACCGTACAAGAGGACACCCCGCGGGGGGTCAATACCGATCTGCTTATAGAGATCAAAGTGTGTCAAGGGAAGCTCAACAGCTTCTCGAATTTCTTGCTTTTGCATATCTAATCCACCGACATCTGCATATGTCACGTCAGGCTTCTCGTCAGCGCCCAACATGGCAATGGACGAGTCAGCTTCGGGAGGTAGGATGTCGACGAGCGCATTGGAATGACGATGGAGGGCAACAGAGGATGAGGGTTTTAGTAGTTCGCGGTCAAGTGTCGATAGAATGCGGACAACGTAATTCGAGCCCGTGCTGGATTGGACTATGCCGGTGCTACAAGTTGTCAGAAAATTGTCAAGCATGATATAGAGACTGAGACTGACTTCTGATCAATAGCCTCCATGAACTGCCCGATAACTAAAGGTACACTTTGAATTCGCTTGATCTCTTCCTGTGCACGAACGAGCTCGCGCTTTAGGCTCCTGCGATTTGATGGGTTGTTAGCCTGATAGACGACCTATAGATCAGTAGTTAGCCGAGCTTACCTCTGCTCATCCTTGATATATTCTTCCTGCAATTGGATGTACTCCAGGTGGCGTTGCAGCTTTTTTAATGTGGCATATTCGTCGGCTCCTTGCGATGGAATACCTTCGATGGTCTCGACATTGGGTATGGTGGAAGGGATGGGCTTGTTGTGTGGCGCCAGAGTGTTGGCAGGATTCTCTACCGCGACATCGCCCATTTTGAGTGGACTCTTTCAATCGACGCAAGAAGCTGCTTCGGATTACGGCAGTATGCGAATTGCAAAGGGATGGATAGAAAACCGAGGACCTTTTGTTCGTTGTTGGTATGTGGTGGACTAGCTATGATGACGGAAGCGCTATGGTTGTAATGAGGATTAGGTTTGGATAAGAGAGGCAACGCCAGCCTTGCAGCCTTCGGGTTTGCACTAGCCTCACCTGGGTTAAGCTGATTGTTGGGGCGAATGTTGATGTTCCCAGCCACAATTGGAATATCAGGTATAACGGATGTTCACTAAGTATAAGATAAGATAAATAGATACTCGATAAGCCGTTATCAGAGCCAAGAATCCAGATGGCTGGCTAACCCCAAAGCCGCAAGCTCCACGGTTCCGGTCCGAGCGACTAGACTTGTCCAGTAATAATTAATGATTGGGTTGAACGGTGAGTCGTCGAGGTAGTGTAGTAGGTATCGCATCATCGCTTCTCCGGCATCGCCTACATACACTACTTAGGCAGATAATGGATTAAGGCAGGAAGGCAGGCTTGGGATTCGGTGAACACGATATCTAGCCAAGAAATGGTCTCATCAGCCATCACCTTCGCATGCGCTGCTACACTGTGTTCCTACCCTCTGCCACCTGCACTTCGCCTTGACCATCTGGCTGGATCATGACGGTACGAGACTGTACGAGTTGGTGTTGCACGGCTCTAGTGTCGGAGGTTCGCCAGCTTTGGCACTCGAAGGCTATTTATCTATCGCCCGAGCCAGAATGGCCCAATGAATACTAACCTACATCCGGACACCGATACGGTACTTTGGTATACCGCATAGTTTATACTTAAAAAAAGAAGGCGGCTAGAGAAAGACCATTGACATTAAATACCTACGGTGTTGAAATGAACCTACAAAGTCTACTAACCTTGTATCTCCTATATAGCACCGTGACCTTTTCGAACCAGTCGTTCTGAGTTCCAACCCCCGCTTCACTTTATGCACATGCTCTAGTGTACCTAGAGTTTACACTAGCAATTCCAATTTGAGGACCCTCGCAGTTACGAACCTTGAGTAATTGAAGCCCTGCCCGACCCTGTATAGCATACCTATGTACTGTGGTAGAGATGTAGTGTAGCGTATACTATAGTGAGGACATCTTCATACGTCTTGTTTTCTCAAGTGTTAGTACTATCTACTGCTGTAAGTATTAAACAAGCCCAACGGTATCCATCGCGTAGTACTGCCCATACCTGTAGGCTAAGTAAGTACCTAGGTACCTATTTGTTGCGTTAGTACCGTGCCCTGAACTGTGCCTACCACTTTTCTGACAGGCAATGGTGGGGCCTTATGGGGGGAGGAGGGGGAATATGGGGCCGTGCTTGATGTCACCACCCGCTGTTGTACAGTGCATCTTTAGCATCAGGGAGCAGCCTTGATAGCTTCAGCTGTTGACAGCCAATGGTCTCAGGCAATGCTCAGGTAGCCACTCAAGTGGTCAAGGCAGGCATCCAAACTCGGACCATTCAACGACTACATGGCAACTCGGCTACCTTTGTCTATAGTGCGTCTACTACTGTATCTACTACCTACTATATGTATGGTATGTATCTTCTACTGTATATCTACTACTGTACAAATCAAGGCTCCCTCCTTCTATAGTACATAGTATGTACAGTATCTACTAAGTACATGTATGTACAGTATCTGCAGGTTGTCGCCTCTGCACCTGCACCTGACCCTACTTACTTCCTTAGTCTATGTATGTATGTACTTGGTCGATGTACTCAGTCTGCATACTTGGTCTGCGTACTTAGTCTATGTACCTACTGAATGACTGACTGCCAGACTGACAAGACACACCTAACCTCCTTCTTTCTTTGTCAACCTTCTTGAATTGAACTCATTCAACTCTTCGTCCGTTCACCAACCAAGCGTCCAACCCAACCAAAACATACACTCGCACAACACACAACGCACAATACGTACTTACACACTACTTCACCTCGAGTCACTCTGCTACGAGCCTACCCTCAAGTGGGGAACTCATATACTACAGTACTACTTCTATTACTTCTACTTCTACTTCTACTTCTATTGTTCATTTGTCCACTTCTTGGCTCTTTTCCTTCTTCTTTTCTTCCTCTTTCTTTTCTCTCTAGGCCTGAGGCTTCCTCTCTCAATCTGTAGTCTATCGCAGCTGATTTCCCCTCCGTCTTCGGTCTCAGCTTGGGGTGTTCGTGGCGTTTCACCTGTATTCAACCCGCAACTTCGTTTCATGATCACGGATACTCTTCTGTCGCCAGCCTTGGCAGTACCGTGAATTGCGTCCTTACACGTTTTCTACCTTATTCATTACGATAGCCATTTTTAACGTTGACCCCGGCCGTCCGTCTTCGTTGTTGACCACCATGTCATCTACTATCGCCATTCCCACTTCGCGCTCCTCGGCTGCCGCTTGTGGGCAATCCACCAAGGCTTGCATGAGCTCTTCGTCGTCCTTCTCAAGCTCCCCACAGACTCCCGCTTCGGCCAGTCCCGAGACGCACGAGTCCTGCCACAAGCCGAAGGCCATACATCACAGGCGGCCGAGTTTGCTGAGTGCGCCTCACCTTCCCTGTCTCATTCGCTCGCTGCCCACTAAACATGGGGTAATCATGAGCCGCTGTTTGGGTTTATGCTAACATGCTTAACAGGTTCGGCTCTTTCCAAGGAAGAGTGTACGCATATCAATGTGGGCGAACCCGACGGCGCAATTCGACTGGTGAGAGGGTTCCTCGTTATGAGATACGCTTCGCTGGCTAACTTTGGGTTATTTATACAGATTTCATATCTAGCCTCGAGCCAGGGCTTCGTGTGGAACCCCGAGATGTTTCTCCCTTCGTATCTCGACTTGGATTACGAACCCCTGGAGAACCGCCGAGAACCCGTCCACGAGATCCGACTCAGCGACGAGGAAAGCAAAAACATGTTACCATGACGGGGCCGTCGACCTCGGATCATTGCTTTTCGTTCATAGACACTGTGATGAGACGTCTTCGCAAGATTACATAACCATTTTCGCAATACTACGGCGTCTGGATTCGGGTTATCTCATTTTCCTGGATGGGACTATGGCCATGAAGCTCGACAACCTTTCTGTCTACGTGTGTACCGAGAGAGAGGGTTGCTTTTACGCTGAGTTTGGAGAACCAATACGTTACGATATGATGGAATTAACATTGCTGTTCCGCCCCAGAGAGGGCTGGACAAGGGAGTTCTGGAGTTTATGAGTGGACTTGTTTCGGCGTCTCTATACCAATACTTGATATCCCCCATCGGAAAGGACCGGAATAGGCCGCTGTTGTTGTGGAATGTAACGGCTGCCCCGCAGCGACCCTCTTATTCGACGGTATTACTACATTATGAAGAAGACTTCTTTGCCTCAGCCCAGTCATGGTAATAGAGCACCCGATGTATTCTATCTTGCGTGAGACCCAATTCCATACATGTGCCTCTAGTTTTTGTTCCATGGGACAACGATATTACGTCTAACCAACATTTGACACGTTATAGATACATAAAGAGGTTGAAATTGACAAGATGCAGCCAATCACGTCACAGACCAATGGCTTCTTGAGAGCAACCCGACCACCAACCAAACGACGACATGCCACGAACTTGGTAATTACAAAATTTTCAGGAGCTAGCGAGGACATGTGGTCAAGCCACTGAGCGGCCGTCGTCGGGGCGTGGATCGCTTACGTCGTACGGTAACGCGGCAAGACATTCCCTGCCGTATCTCTCGTCTGCCGTGCCTGCGGCCAACAACGTGAGAGAGACACCACGTGTTGCGGGGCACTGCGACTTGGGCTCACTCATCTGGAACGCTTAATTCTTTTTTATCATTAGTGGGGATTCGAGGAAGAAAGAAAAATTTTTTGAAATTACATGAAATAAAATAAATATTTAAAATTTGTGTACCTTACATGCGTTGGTTACCTTAGGTTTGGGCGTCAATGTGTAATCTAAATATGACGTTGAAAACTTACCCGCCTCGCTTCGCCTCGCCTTGTCTCGCCTCCCCGCACTCACAAGCTTGTATACTACCTATCCATGTACGTTAAAAAGATCGAGGGTGATTCAATTAGATTTGTTTCACATGGTAGTGCGTTTTCCGGGTTTGAATTGCAGGAGATACACTAAGTAAGTATATGGGTGGGCTCGACGGGGAGTAGTATAAAGCTTTTATCCCTGATGCTTGATTGATTTGTGATTTGATTGATGGATGCGATGGTGGGATGACAACCTGTGACAAGTGTAAGGCGAACACACAACACCACAGTGTGCGGAATTGACTTCTAGCGTGCGAGTTCTTGTGGGGTCTTTGTCCCGCGAGGTACCCAGTCAGACCTTAGGTAGTTTACCTGTACTCATCGTCAGCGATAAAGCGCGATAAGGTTTGATCTGATCCATTTTACCCCACGAAAAAGAAGACTCATCCCACTACATACAGTAGTACATAGTACAGCACACTAAAGAGAGGCCCTGCGTTATCGGCATCCGGTCTGCCTTAATTACTACCCTTTCCGTCTTAGTTGAAACCTCTACGCATTCTGTCCCTCCCGACTACGTTGATTGGTTGAATGGGTTGACTCATTGGAATAAGTGTATCTTTCTACCTATCCTATCGCGACTCATCGCTTGGGGTTTCCTCGTTGCATTGGGGATCTTGTTGGATGTTGCTAGATGTTGTTGGATACCAACCAGATCACATGCAGTTGGGGTTGTTGGGAGAATGGGAGGGTATGCAGACCACTGGGGACCTGCGTCGAAAGCTTTTGACATGTAAAGCATCGTTGCCTCTTCCCCATTGGGAAAACGTACAAAAATGCCGCGTGGGTGTGTACGTGGCTAGTAACTCTAAGTAGACATTTAGCATCTGAACACCTTCGCACACACAGTTTTAAGTAGCACTAGGTGAATATTTCGAAGCTATATCAGTCAGCTGCAAGTATAGGTAATGACGCAAAGAAAAAGCTTAGTGTTTAAGCTCTCTTCGTGCCAGGACCCAATATTTTCAAAGCTTGGCAACGGGGGGAATTCAATTGCCTAACAGTTCACATGCTAAAGAAGTGGTGAATTTTTTACTTTGGTGCCGGAACAGGTAAAGATCAATTCGCAACTAAAAATATGGGCGTTATCGTAGCTAGTACATAGTTGACGGATGGTGCCTGGTGACTCGTCGTAAAGCAGGTAAGCCACCCGCCCTATTGTTCGTTGCATACCTAATGCAACGTCGGCTATACCTACCCTGGATTAGATGGTTACCAACTCACTATCGAGGCCTATAACTCTATCGAGGGGTATGGAAATCACAGTATATCGCGAGATAGTACGAGATGCACTACATACGACTCCTCCGCTCAGCAAAGATACAGACCTCAGCGGGCGGGCTTGTAGCCTCACTGCTCTTCACAATCACGACAGATCTAGGAGACTCGTTCCTGTGTCCCGAAGATGGGTCAATCGACCTGGTTGTGGCAGCTGAGGATTCGGGAGCGGATCCGGCTGGTCCCGCCGCGGTACAACTACGGCACAGACAGACGTGCAGGTACCAGTGGAAGACGGGAATGCGCGTGCTAGACGCCAACGTCAGGCTGTGGCCCGGATTGAAAAAGGAAACGTTGAACTGCAGAATTGCGATATACCTCACGCAACAACGGTCTCGGGAGACGTCGATGCAGCTAGGCGCCCTACACGTTGGCGATGTGTTACCGTGGAGGGTTGGCGCGGATGAAACACTCAGAATGGGTGTCGTCATGCCGGCAACGTTTGAGTTCGTTGCTGGCGTCTGCGCACCTGTATCAGTGCGCATACTTGGACTTGGAACGGGCTATACCGGCGAGGGCACGGGGGACGAGACATTGGATTTGCAATTCGAAGAAGACATTGGCGAAAGTATAGCGCGGCATATCTGGGACGCGGGCGTAGTCACCTCCGCATACCTCGCGGACGCATGCTCGTCACCAGAAAGCATACGCGAAATATTGCCAATCGAGAAAGAGAGTTTCAATGTTCTCGAGCTCGGAAGTGGTGTTGGAATCCTGGGACTCACGATCGCTGGTATTTTACCGAAAGCTGCCGCCGCCCAGGACCAGACGCTCAAGAACGCCAGGGTTCTGCTGACAGACCTGGAAGAAGCTGAAGAGCGCGCGAGGTCGAACATTGCCAGGGCCGAAACTATACTCGCACGCAATCTTACAGAAGATATCAGGGTGACTACCGAATACGAAAATCTCGACTGGGATGAAGGCCGCGAGGGCCGTTTTGGATCGCTTGCTGCAGCTACACCGTGGGATGTCGTAGTTTTGAGTGACTGCACCTATAACGTAGATTCCTTGCCAGCCCTAGTCGGGACTCTGAGTGCATTGCACGCTGCGAAGGAACGTCATCTCGATCCTAAGGGTAATGGCTCCGTCAAGTCTGCTGTGCTACTAGCTACCAAGCCGCGACATTCATCCGAGGAAGCGCTGTTCGAGCTCCTTAAGGACCAGGGCTGGGCGTATAGAGTGGTGAAGGAAATACCGCTGCCAAAAATCGGCGAGGAAGATGAGGTCGTGCAGATTTATCTACTAGAGAAAGGAGGGCATACTGACTGAACGTCGCCCTCTAGTCCCGACTTTTTCAAGTTGGAGAGTTGGGAAATTCCGCAATCTCTGGAGGTAGGCCCATAGCCACTATGATCTCCGGCATAGAATCCACCCAAAACTTAGAGGGCGCGATGTTGTTGCGAAAGACACAGGCATTTATCCTTGTATGGCGATTCACTCACAACATAGTAGTCGCATCACGGTCAGTACGAGAAATAGCTTAGAGCCCCTTGGCTCTCGATAAATGGCGCTACTAGATGTGCGCTAGATATATACGAGAAGAAAATGAGATCATATTATAGCCAGGAACGAGAGCATAGTTTAGACGATAGATGATGTGAATAGAGCTTCAACTAAGCCCTACGGACAGAGCGGCTGTAGCCCGTTCGCTCAGCGATTATGGCAATTTAACTTATACAGCATCTTAATGATTTAAACTGATGAAATCTGAAATGAAGAAGTCCTGAGAATAGAAGTGTTCAATGATAGAAACTAGTTGAAATGTCGATACGTAGACATATGTCGAGTGGCGGCGACGATATGCATATATGGAGTATAATAAACACATTATAGAGATATTATATCAGAGACTATTCACCAATCGAATCCTGCCCCTCCAAAAGTCACCAACACACTTCAATTGCCCAGCAGCAGTAGGTTAGGTAAACACCATCGATCAAATTGTCAATCATCGCAACGACTCATTCCGTCTCAAAATTTCAATCATACAAGCTATTTCTAAACATAACACGTACACATAAATCAACAGATCATACATATCCATCAATCGGTTCGGAGAAGCAATGGACTCGGCGCGCAAGATCGAGCTCCAGGTTCCAGAGGATCTCGCGTACCTAGTCGCCAACGTCCGACGCGCCGCCGCAGCCCGCATCGACGAGGCGTTCCCACCCGTCGACGATAGTAGCGAAGACGAGTTGAGGACGCGGATCGAGGAGCTTGTCAATGAGGTATGACATTTACTTACCTAATATTTTTTTTTCCTTCCCTGCATCGTTGCATTTCTTGCATTTCCCAATCCAGATTTCATAAACCCACATCTTCATCCTGCAGCCAAAGTCTTGGCTTCGATTCAAGATTGAGAGAGAATGCAGATGAGCGGAGGGAAGTGGACGAATGAGAGAAAAGGAACAAGCGATTCCCACCTGACATATAAACCAGTTTTACACTTTTGTCTAGCACATACGACCATAGGATCTGGAAAACGCGGGGTCCCGTCCGCTCCCCCATAGCTAAGCCAGATACCGCCAGATTAGTAGTTGGGTCGGTGACGACCAGCGAATCCCTGGTGTTGTATGTTTTTAAAATTCCTTTATTGCCGTTTTTTTTCAAACCAATCACGCTCTTCCCCACACTTCGTTGCGTAGCATTACATACATACAAGCACTCCCCTGTCCTGTCCTATATCTCCATCCTCTCTCTACTTCATCTTTACGTGCTTGTTCTAGCCGCTCTTTTTTACCTTTTTCTCCTTTCTCTTTGTTTTTTTCTTTCTTCGTAGATATACACAGGCCAATCCTAGAAACTAACAGCCAGCTCCGCTACCTAGTACATAACCAAGACCTTCAGTCTCGCAGCGCCGAACCTAAGCATCAACGGGCTCCCCGTAGACGCCTCTCAATTCCTGTCCTCAGGCGCTCCCCTCACGACCTCCTCCGAGCCGGAAGAAGTCTTCGAGCCCTTCGACGCGCGCAAGCGCGCCCGTGTCGAAGCCTTGACGGCCGAGGAGGAGGACTTGCTCCGCGACATCGCGCACCTGAAGAAGAGCGTACCCGGGACCGTGGCGGGCGCGTGGGCCGAGGCCACGCGCAAGGGCGTCAAGGACGACGAGGACGCGCTCGAGAAGACCAACCTCGCCGCCACTACTTCAGACACTGCCGCGAGCAGACTTGCGCTCGCGCCTTTGGAACGCCAGGAGGAGATCGAGGCGAGCTTCGGGGACGCTGTCCGTGGTCTCGGGCGCTTGAAGAAGGAGATGCCGGCTGTGGTGGCGCGGATGGAGAGGGCGCGCAAGGCAGGCGAGTATGTTGTTACGGAGCGGTGATACGAGATGTACAGACAGACAGACCCTTATTCGTTGAACCGTGCAAAGTGAGAGTACAGCAGGCAAAGTTAGCAACAACTTGTTCACGCGAGACACTATTTTAGGAATCCAATGATACCCGTTTATATCTCTTCTCTTGCTTTGTTCTGTGCTATGCTATACTATGGAATAGGCAGTAGTCCATGAGCAAAATATTCGAAGCATACAATCCCGGTGTTAGCTATTACCAGATTCGACAAATGGTGTAAACATGTCTTGTACGCCGAGAATTCTACACAAGGCCACCGTAGGAAATCAAGCTACGCCATGCATGTATTTACTTCTTTCTTGATCTTTTCCTTTTTCCATCTACCTTGCCGTCTATGCTTCCGGCCTTTGCCTTGTCTGATAGAATTCCATGAGTCTTCCTCAAAACGACTAAAACTGCCGAAATATCGACACTCGTAATCCAGAGCGCTGCCTCATATCGCTGGGCATTGCGATTCAACCTCATCGTTGTTCGATTCGAAGTCCACGCATCTATGCAGCGATCTTGGCCTCCTCCACAACTGTCTCGCCTTCAGCGGCGGCAGCATCGGCCGTCACAATCTCGGCAGGCTTGTTCTCGATCGTGGCGTCGCTGGAATCCTTCTCCCACCAGGCAGGGCGTTTCCATTCGTCTTCTTGCCATGGGCCCGCATCGCTCAGCTCACACCCGCCCTCACAGTTGCACTTACCGCCAAACGCAGCTGGCAAGTTCTCCGCTGGAATTTGCTTCAGCAGCTCGGCTTTGTAGTCTGAACTAGAAAGAACGTGGATCTTTGAGGCGGTGACCGGGTCGAGAAACGCTGAGACGACCTTCCATATGCCCCAATACCATTTGCTCACGTTGATGATGTACATCTTGCCCAGGCGTTCAGGGTAGTTACTGTTGCTCATCGCTGATGTCTGCTGAACGTAGGAGTAAATAGGTCCAGGGTTCAAGATGCTAACACCGTCGGCATCTAAGACAGTACATGAGGTTTCGACGAGATGGCCGGCTTGACGCGAGCAGGCAGGGAGCCGCGGGTCGACCATCTTTTCATACTCGACAGCTAGATTGAGAACCATCTTGTCGTTTGTGAATCTCTCTTTTTTGAGCTCCGAAAACTTGATACCTCCGAGCTTCTCAAAGTAGCATGGTCGGCCGTCCTGTGTACTTGGTCAAAACTGATGCTTCAATATAATGACAGGATGGGCCAAACCTTGTCGGTCTTGTGGTAGAACTGTGTGTAGTATTTTGAGAGATTCCTCTTGAACGATCCGTCCTTGTCCCAAGTCCTAACCATCTCATCAAGCTTGATAGGTTGCTCAGGGGGGTTTTCCAAGGGCTTTTCGTGCAGTGAAAGTAATCTCTGCTGCCCTCTAGTCGCCTTGTCATCGACTTCCAGGATAGTCATTTTGTTTCGCCATTGGTGCGACTCGACGAGCCTGCATAGCGTATGATGGTTAGATATGGGTGTTGGGAGTACTGTGGGCTTTTGTGGTATCCTACATCTTTTTAGCGGCAGCGACATCGAATTTTCGGGCTCGGAGGAAACGCAGCTAAAGGACAGAAATAGTTAGTAATGCTGTCTTCGCCATAACCTTCATAAACGTCGTCGATTTGGTGACGGGACAAGGGCTGCTTGACCATGATACATACCAGAGTCAAAGTGTCAAGTTGACCTGCGAATCCTTCGCTCTCGAGCATCATGCGCAATTGGTGAACCTGGGCCTGCTGGGCAGCGTTCAAGTGACCCGAGTAACCTTCGCGAGACTCGATCGACGTAGTAGGGAAGTCATAGTGGTCATATTTAGGATCCAGTTCCACGTTGGATTCGGACTTTGTGGCGGCGGCCATGGCGAAAGTTTCGGACAAGGAAGATTGACGTGACGAGGGGAGGGGAGAAGAGGGGAGAGGAAGGATGAGACAAGAGATGGACGGATATGAGGAGGAAAGAAGAAATGTGTAGATAGAGAGGACAAACGATGCTGGTCTAATAAGAATGCCGCACTTCGATATCTCTGTCCTAGGTATGGGGGTGTGGAGAATCGACCTCAGAAGTAGTGTAGTAGGGAGTTGAGGACGGGCTTTGTTGCAGAAAGGCGAGGTGGTGGCTTTTTCCGCCAATACAGGTACGTACCTAGGTATTATGGCGGTGATCAAGTAGGTTAGGTACGTACAGTAGTGTAGAGGTACCTATGATTATAGGGGGGCTGAGGAGGGGGGACGACCCCACGTGTCCCAAAGTAAGATATTATTTACCGCCTACCGTATTCACTAGAGTACACTACTAGGGGCAGTAGTAGCAGGGGGAGTGATATAATATCTGGATAGAATGGTTGCTGGAGATTCTGATCTGTCCTATGCGGGGTTATATAATCTTATGTTCGCTGCATTCTTACATAGTGTGTCGTGATGATGTACTTTTATATGTATACACTACAAGACGACTCCAGTCGAGTCTGCTGGAATGTTGCCTTTTGCATAGCCACTGTAGACAAACATACATGTCCAGGTATGTCCTCAGTACCTAGTAGTTATGTTGGCAATACCACTAGGAGGATATTATGTCATGAGGGCTGGTAATCTACTATACTGTAGGTATCTAGAGTCACTAGAGATGTTGGTAAAAAATGGGGACTGGGCCGAAAGGGGCTTATCGTTTATCGGTACTTAGGTATGTACATCTTCCGGTATCCGTAAGTATCTACCTACTACGTAAGCCAGTAGTCGCTACGTACCACGATAACTCTTCATCTCTTGACACTAGCTGATGAGGCAACGAGTGCAAAAACAATTGAATGGTTGGTTAGTATTGATTCCTCTGCCGTACTTTGGGACGGAATTGGGTATCTAGTGTAGAAGTCGAAGCCACATTGCAAGACGCTAGGGGTGTCGTCGACCCTGCCTATTCAGCTCAACTGACTTAGGTACAGTATGACGCCTTTTCTGAGCTGCCTCGTATATCTTCCAACTGTTTAATGATTGAGTACTGGTCGAGGCGCTTGGCTGGAGGTATACCTGTCCCCCCCCCCTTAATCTCTGCTATCCGGCCTAATCGTTAGGGTGATGTCCTCGGGCCGCGCGGATTTCATCCATTAGGCTGGTCATCGCCATCCTTGGACCCTGTCCCTTTGCGGTCCTCCTCGGCTTTCTCCTTTCGTTTCTGTACCACATCCCAATTGTACACGCGAGCTATGGCGACCTCCATTGTCTGATTGTACCAAATTAGTCTAGACTCTAGTGCCGCAAAGAGGGACCATGCTCACCGTGATTTGCTCCCTCAGGAATTCCAGATCCTCCTCACAATTGGAGTGACTCTGTTTGGCGGCCGCCAGTTTAGATGTGAGAAGCGTTTCCGCCTCGTCAAGGGGGTATGACAGCATCACATTCGCCTGGCATCATATACATCGTCAGTGGTTCGTGTCGAGAATTGCGCGTGGCAGGATTGGCCTGTTCGTCACGTACCCCCAACCATAAATACACCTCATCGGTAGGTGGGATAGTCGCCTTGGCGTAGAGTGTGTCGTTCAGTTCAAAAGTGGTATCTATGGGATCCGAATCGCTCTACCACGCGCCTCGTCAGCCATCATTTGCTTCCCCAGGGTGCAGGAAACGTACTGATCTCGTCTTTAGAAACCGAACCGTGTCCAACGTCTTTTGTATGTCGGGCATCTTGTCTTTTAAGCCGGCGATCCTCCGTTGAAGATTCAACTCCATAAACTGATACTTCCTAGGATGAGTTTTCATGTCAGCCGGCCAGCCGGTTTCTTTCTCTCCAGACCTCTGTCTTTGAAATCATCTTTGAAATGCTCCTCCTACAACTAATAGTTCTTGAATTGGGCCAAAGTTGGCAAGGGATGAGAGGCGTACGAGATCATTTCTTGGAAATTGCGCAGCGTGGTTTCAACTTCCTGCCGTGACGAAACATAGTCCTCGACCTTATCGACGAACGGTGCGCAGGGAATTCCTCGGGGATTGGTAAGTGCCGAGGCTTTCCTGTATTTGAGCCCACGGCGTTAACAGAGACACTAAGCCAACAGGATTGTTGGTGAAAATATACTCGGCCGCTACCTCTCCTGCTTGATCTGACATGGTGAATCCGGCTTCAAGCTTGCTTCCCACTGAGAAATCAGGTTATAGCAGCAATTAGGATATGACAGGAAACTGTCGGGACGAGGGAAGCTACTAGCAATAGGGTGAGTACAACATTTGGTGGGCTAGAGCGACAGAGAGTGTGGAAAGAGTGCAATGCCAGCCTTGATGGAGGGGCACAGCTCATAAAAAAGTGGCCATCGAGCTCTTTGTAAATCATGGGGCTATGTGGGGCTATCTTGGTACCCCTCCAGGGTAGCCTCTTGAAAAATAAACCCCACCAATGTACTCCAACCTATCTATTAAGTAGATAGCACATTGATCTTCCTACTTGTTTCCAACATCAAGTTTCAACCCAAGTATTTCTACAAATAAGTACTATAGGCAAATAAGCTTCTAGTTATACGAAATACACTATGGTTTCGACGCAGAATAAAATGCAGGCGGCCGCAGCAACTTAACACTATTTAGACAATGCTGGCTGGGCTCAAAGAATGCTCTGCCCCAGAAGCGACAAGACCTCAACTCTGCCAAAACTTCACGACTTAAACCCCCGAGTCTAGCAATGTCCTATCTTAGGTACTTAGCTTGCATTCTTAAACTCGTCGCCGTGCAATAAGGTTGTGTCCAATATCCTATTAATAGTATTTGCTCTCTTTACTCTCCGATGAAGACCTCGTTCCTGCGCCGCGTTAAACATCTTCGACCGTTCCTCAACCGGCAGGATCTTGCACCATATATTGTCGTATTTATTTACTGCATGTTTGCAAAAGCCGTCTATTGCTCTTCCAATTAGGAGGTCTCCCATTAATTTCAGTAGCCCGTACAACGCAGAACTACTACCCTAGTGCTCGTTTCGTCAACTTATCAAGCCATAATCCTTGTCGCAGGCCTATGTTACTCTATGCTCGTTGTCGAAATCAGGCATCGCATAGGCGACAGCATAATCAACACCGGAATCCGCCATCTTGCTGATTTGAATCGGTGATAGCTCAAATCGATTCCGCAACTATGTGTCTCTACGAAGAGGGGTTCTCGCTAGAGTAATCCTTCTCACCTCCCCCTAACTAAAATTGATCTCTTGCCGCTAGTCTATGATGAATTGTGCTAATGGTCTCTGCGACACTCACGGAGATAGAACCCCCGTTGGGAAGAGAGTTAACTGTCTGGGGTGACAACTAGGATCGAGTAGAGCATAATGCGCTAAAACATATTACTGGCATGAAGTTCTTTCTATAGCTATTGCTAGCCTCACTCATGGACTATCACCAATCATGCAGTTGAGAACCGCTATCTACAACTATGCATCCGATCCCGTGAAGATCTTCCCAGTCTTCGAGGGCATCGGAAACAAGGGTAGATCTATTTCTAGGCCTTCCTTAGAAATGCGTAAATGGGATATCGAAGTATCGCCGTATTGAGGGTTTCCCAGTAACCAAGTTCTCTTGATATTAGGTGGAATTAAATTTACTAGACTCTCTACTAGTTCATATCTATCGAAATAATCCATTTCCGGTCGCCCTACCGACATCTATCTAAGAATTGACTGACCGTTGGTCCGCCGAATGATCCCCCCAGCAATCGTATGAAGATCTTTTTCTTGTGCCGTACAGCAAGGTCATATTTATGTCGAATAATCCCACTCTAAACACGTAAGTCAACAAGACCAGATACTTCAAGACGATACCATCAAATATCCCAGGCATTAGTAGAGTAGAATGGTGTCTGATGTGATGAGCTCCTAGAGTGTCCAACTACGCTCAAGCCAGCGGCTCGAGCCCGTTGATATTATCGAAGAACAAAACCCTCCGTGTATCACATCGTGGTAGATAATAGGGGAATCTAGTTATTTCCTTTTCAAATGGACTTCGTTATAACTTCGCTTTCGTATACGCGTCTCCATCGCTCTTGTCGGTTTCAGGAGGTCGCTTGAGCTCTGCTAAAGATAAGTGATCTTAGGCTAGGAGTTAGGATTACCGCGTCAGAAGAAGTCTGTTGGTGTACCACTAAGCCACCCAGTATGCGAGTAAACTACTGTAATAAAGGATCCAAAGCCAAATGATGGAGGTAAGGGGAACAGGGCGGCCCGATAGCACGGCCCAGCCGGAGATTTCCTACCTAATAACCACGAACCAACCCATTTAGTTTACTATATGAGATATACCGAATCCAGCTATAGCCCTGTGTTCGACATTCTTACCCCTCCCCAATCCTAACTCGCACGGTCATACAATTTACTCAGTGGACTACACGGATCTAGCCTTTTCCTTCCATCTCATATAAGATTCAAGAACTGAATTTCTATGCCTAGTAAGGCTACTTACTCACAATGAGGATTACGCACTAAGTTATCAACATGGTATCTAGAGCAAGGCTTCAGTGTCTACCAATCGCGCCTTGCTACAGAGGCATCCATGAGCTTGGCGATAAAGTTGCAGGTTACTAAAGATCTTCGGTTGGATTGCCCGCCCCCAGCTTCAACGTCTCCTCAAGACGACCAGGGATACACGGGCGTAGCAAGGCTAAATTAAGGGTGTCCAGATGAGACTTGAGTAAAATACACCAACCCAAGCCATAACGGTCAACATCATAACCTGTAATATTTATTAGAGGCGAGCGTAACGCCATATTTAGATGAACGAAACAATCCTCTCTCTTCTCGTAATTCGTTTCGATTTAAGAGGCATTTCATTCGTATCATCATTCGTGGTTCATTCCGATGTGTCAATACGCACTATACTGTACACCTGTCTTGTAGATATAGCTCACCTCACCCCTGGGCATTACCAAAAATAGGCAAAGATTTAATGCTAAGCCATACTTCTTTAAGCTATAGCAACGCAGAATATGAGAATGTTTGCTAGTGTAGATGGTATGTGTAAGTGCTTCTGAGGGACGACTGCCTCGATACAAGGCACCCGACTCACTATCTTTGGGTGCTGTCTTCTAGCTTGGAGAGACCTTAGGTGACTAATTCAAGTCCTTATAAGATCGGTGAAGGGGTCAGTCTCTTGCTGGCTACCCTTTGCGTAGTGTCAGGACTAAGGCAGCTCTAATAGGAAAAGGCAAGTCCGAATCCCCGGACAGGCCGAGAGGAAGCTACGGAGATACCTCTTAATCTCCGGATGATCTCTTATACCCATGTCAAACCTAATCAATTTCTCGCATCATCTACCCAATCAAATTCCGTCGACAACATTCCCTCGAGGTAAGCGATGCTGAGCAACGAATTCTGTCGGCGTATTGTAAGAAGTATCACAGCATACGCGTGCCACCCAGGTTACCAGCACCGTAATACAGTTCGCGGCTGCGTATTTTCCTATATACGTCATACGGAGTAGTTATTGGGTATTAACGAATGAGAAGCTTTGGCTTTGGTTTACCTCATTGAAGACACCTGATGTCTGTATGCTTCAGGCACAATTCAGAGATGTTAGATTACGCAACGTCTTTGGAATTTTATTATCGGAGCATTGATTAAGGGCTGATTGGTCTTTGTAGACTACATGAAGGAATGCTGTGATAAAAGAAATAATTTCCTGTTGTGCCGTATCTATGTGTTTTGCTAAGCTTGACTACCCTAATTGAACCAAATCAGTCTTATATCACATTTTGGATTGCCCTGCCCTCCCTTAGCGTACACACCTTATACTTAGAAGTAAATATGCAAACTGTTATTCAGAGTGAGATCTATCATTATCTAGAAATAAAAGTCCTATAAAGCTAACCGATTAGTCGATCGTTATGATAAGAAGGCTTATTACAGCCGAGTGTTGGCATCACATCAAACTAACGCGTGATTCATTGAAGAATACTTATGTCTCCTTAGTTTGGATAGGC
The DNA here is from genome assembly GCA_022495195.1 of Xylaria digitata. Classification (NCBI taxonomy): domain Eukaryota; kingdom Fungi; phylum Ascomycota; class Sordariomycetes; order Xylariales; family Xylariaceae; genus Xylaria; species Xylaria digitata. The sequence continues at coordinate 744,102 of MU376942.1, read as the reverse complement.
TATAGAGTTCATCCAACCTCTAATAGTTCCTGTGCGTATTCTTCGAACTTCATCTATCAACACGTAGAACCGTCTCCGCTGAGATCTTCTCACATAACGACTAATGAATCTAATATCTCAGACAAGGCCCCAATAGCCGATACGCAGCACTGTATCACGACCTTCCGAAGCGATTGCTAAATCGCCCACATCCAGAGGATGAAGGCATCAATTGTAAACGCTTCAGCCATCTAGACAGGTACTTAATGCCAGCACACTGAGTTTCGACATGATTACATGGCCTGGATCTGTCCAGAAGTAAAACACCGTCGACATCACCCTTACTACGCTTCATTCAGTAATATGGCGATAACCAAGAGGCTGGCCAGTAGGAACCCTGGCTAATTCTCCATCTTCTGCTTGCATTTTTCTACATGAGCGCCGATATACAGAATGAGGTGATTCGCTAAGTCATGATCCGCACTGCATTTTTAGCCCCATGCAAGAAGTCTATCTAATCACACTACTATTCGTAGCCTCATTTCACTGCATTTTTAACCCCAAGCAAGAGGACTTTCTATAAGTAAGCGAATCCAATAAAACACCGAATCTAATAACACACCGAAGCCATCCCACCATCTTCATTTTCACTGCATTTTTAACCCCGAGCAAAGAGGCTCTCTATAAGTAAGCGAGTCCAATAAAACACTACATACCTAGGCACTTTGCCATCCCGCTTTCATTTTCACTGCATTTTTAACCCCAAGCAAGAGGACTTTTTGTGAGTAAGCGAATCTAATAAAACACCAATGCCACCTTTTAAGTCCTGAAGTCCGCCTCTAGAGTACTACGTAATTCAGGCAGCAGTCAGTCTCACTGTCAGGTGCAACCCACTACCCATAAATATTGCAGTGTCCATGGCATCCATAGGACCACCTCCCCCCATACTTAATACAACATCCATCCCGCAGACCACCATACAGGCCCCTGGCACTCAGAATATAGGGCAGCTTACTGTTAGAATTAAGCAAATATCTTATTGGAGGATAAATTGCCCTTGTTTTTTTACGAAGGAGGTACGACTGTTGTGATAAAAACAGTAGGGTTATTGTATCGCATTTTTTCGTCCGCTGCATTATCATTCCCCGATTAGGAAGGCCCTTCTCCTCTTTGGGTTAGCGTCAACCAGACCCGATTTATAGAATGTGGCCCGCGCGCGCCCTTGCGGCGCGCGGCAGTCAATTACAGTGCCACCAAACAAGCCTGCGCGCCATAATCTGCAGTTCCTAAAAACAAGAGGTTTTTGTGCCCAGGCGGGAGGGGTCTCTAGTATTTAATTATTTTGTTAATTTTTTTTTTTTTAAATAATGTCGTTTTAGGGCTATAGATGAGGTGTGTGGCTAACATGTTTCTTACAAGGTGCTGGGCGAGATACTTTCGACTTGCCAAGGTCTTGCCAAGAATGCCTGACCAGGTACGTTTTACTGAACACCAATCATAAGCATTAGGGTGAGCACATCCCCCCCCCTTCACTGCATTTTTAACCCCACGCAAGAGGACCAAGTCCTTCAACTCCTCCTCAGGGAAATAGTGTCATTAAAATTGTGCTACCCGTGTAGTCCCTTCTTCACTACATTTTTGGCCCCAAGAAAGACGACTACCTCTCTGTAAAAATGCACTTTTCATCCCTTTCCACTGCATTTTTAACCCTGCGCGAGAGGACAACGCCAAGAGTCTATCCCATTCCCCCCAAAAATTATAGATACGCCGATAACAAATACCTTAAAACCCCTCGGCTGCAACCCGTTTACGAGAACCGACTGAATATCTGACATCTACGTACATCGATGATCGAGATAATCCAACGAGGTGGATATGTATATTACCCAGATACCTACCTATATAGGCATAGGCACATATATATACGCGATAGCAGCCTTTATTTTCTATATCATGTTTCACAACTCAATGCCGTAGGCCCAGCCGCCTCCAACCGGAGAAATCAAGAACCATTACGATGAACGAGCAGCCTGAAAGCAGTAGGCAGGCAGCTGAAGTGGTGTAGATAGATCACTATATCACACCACCAAGATAGCCAAATACATATGATTGAAATTATCCTACTGCGTAGCATCTCATCATCCTATTTCGACATATCTCGTAAATCTATAGATACATGATTAGAAGACCCAATCCAGGTAACTTCCCCACCTTTCCTTGCTAGCCAAAAAAAAATTCAAGGTATCATCGAAATAGTCCAGCACAAAAGCCCGCAAAGCGCCGTTGTCTCTAATTTATAAAAATGACATTCGCTTCGCTAAATCCTTACACAGGCAGGCATTCCAAGTGCCTGCCTCAGACTGAAAGACGCCACCCAGGAGAAAAAAAAAAAGAGCTCGGTCATAACGCGACAAAAAGGAAAAGATACGTTTTTATGCGTCTTCCATAGAGCTGTTGTACCCGCTACCCGCGCCACCAGCAGTAGCTGCTGAGCTCCCGGTCGCAATTTTTGCTAGAGGCGGTACAGGGGATTCATCTGCGCCTTTCATTCCAGATATCCTACTCATTCTTCTCAAAGACCTGCTTCCGCTATAGCCGAAATCCGGACCGTCGTCTGAATGCTCGTCTTCCTCATCATTACCAGAGAGATCACGGTTGTCCGAGTCTGGACTACCTTCGAGCATAGGTAGTTTACTGAGGATACTCCTCTCCGAAGATACAGAGTCATCCTCATCCGTGGTACTACCATAATCGTCGGATTCCGAGCCACCCGACGGGAAATAGAAGGTCGGCGGCGGTAGTGGCACAGGTGGTAAATGATGGACTTTGGCAGTGTTATAATCGATTTTAACTGTCCACACCTTGCCGGAAGAAGGATACGTTTTCATGGAGGGCCTGGTTGACATTGATCCTAGTTTACTAGCAATCGAATCCGCGGTTCCTCGTGAACCGGCAGTGTCATGACTAGCGCGGTCTATGAATCTCGATTGTGCTGTCAGAGATGCATTGTCATCGGAACTCTTATCATCGTCGTCGTCTTCGTTATCGGGTGCAGCCTTAGGACGCCTAGTTGATACAACGACGACAAAGTGATCGTCTGGACATATACCGCCTAAGCCACTTGCCTCAAGGTTAATTAACAGGGATTGCTGACTGGAATCTGACCAAGGGAAGTCTAGTTCGATGCAATCATCGGTTTCGCTCTCTGTCGCATCGGTATTGATGGAATCCGTGATAGCGGGGTACGGCATGGGTTCACTAAGTGGTTTGATAGGAATCGAAGATCCTGATGCGGTCCGACTAACGTGGGGACGGTGAACGAGGTGGAGATGGACAGGGTCCTGGTCCTGCATAGGTTGATCGCCCGATGACGTCATATCGTATGTATCAGGGGACACCTCGCCGTAATCACCAGAGAGATCCGTGCAGAAGGGCGCCCCGCTATAGTAAATGATTGCACCATCGCGTCGACGCTTGCGTTGAGACTGACCAGTCAAGGTACCGCTCTGGTCCCACTTCGAATGCGGTCCAGGGTTGCTATCCTCAGATTGCCCATGTGACGAGCTAGTATCCTCCACAATCGATGGCTGTTCGTCAGGCGTAGAAGAGGTCGGGGGATGCACGAAGAGAGGCTTGTAATGGAAATCTTGGGAAGAGTTGGAACCCTGGACGCCTAGGTTGAATTTGGACCCTTTCTGTTTCTTTCGCTGGTTATGCTCGTTCGACCCGTCCGTGTCGTCACCTGAGCGTTCGGTCTGAGATTTGCTGCCAGTGTCGCTTGAGAACCTAGTGCCCTCGTCGCCGCCGCGCCATCGAATCTTTCGGCCGTCTGGAGACAACTGGAATTTGGTGCTCTTTTCCGACACGGCGCTACGGATGAAATCAGGGGTGACATTGAGGATGTGGAGCTGTGCCAAGTTGCCAAGCAGATTAAGATATACCCAACCTTCCGCGTCTGGCGATACATCTCTGGCTGAAAAGTGTGGCTGGGACTGAGGTGCAACAATGCCCAAATGACGTATGTACTCCATGTTATCCTCAGGGACCTGCCTCCGATCAGGGTCCAAGTCGCGTGGACGAGTGGGGCGCTGTTCCGAAGGCTGCATATTGTCCGGCGGTGATGTGTTTTTACCGCCTTTGGCGCTTCTCCCACCACTTCCGCTCCCACGTCCACTGCCGCTGCCACTGTCTTTATCGTTGTCGCGAGAGTTGGATTGATCGCCGTGTGAATGTGAGTTTGAATTTGACTGTGACTGGGTGCGCGTAATCGATGCGGAAGCTGTGGCGCTTCCGTGATTTGTCTTTTTGTGCGTATCTGCCGTTCGGATGATAGCCTCTCGGGCCGGTTCTTTGACTGGGATAGTTTTGGCACCGGTATCTTCCATTTCGATATCCTCTGCTATCGGCTGATCCGCCGGGTGGCCCATTTTGCCAGTAAAGAGGTGCTCTAGTCGTTTGACCACCAGCTTCTTCTTCTCATGCTCAGTCATTCTAGCCGGCCGCGGCCAAAGCCCTTCGGGGATGTCTCGCAAATACTCCTCGATATTCTGATTCGATCGTAGTCGGGCAGCCCTAGCCTGTCCGGCGGGTGCATGAGAAGACGAGCTAGGTCCTGTTCCCATAGAAGCATAGGCCGAGTCGACAGGTCTTGAGTTAGAACCCGAGGTGGATGAAGGGTGTTTCGAGGCAGATGAGTGCCCCTCTTTGGATTTGCCTGATGCCTTTTCCCGACTCGTAGAGGCCCCGGTGCTCGACCGCTCGAGCTTTGTCGTGAAGTCTCGTAACGTAGCTTCAAGTTCCCTCTTCTTCTTGCTGGGCAGGCCATGTATTTTGACCTCAAAGAGCTTGTCATTGCGAAGAGAGTCCGGGCCCATCTGTTTGAACTTCCTTAGTTCCTCTCGCAGGCGCTTGTTTTCGATGGTCAGGTCATCAATGACACTCCGATAATCATCAGCACTACTACTTTGCGCGAAGCTTGGTCGGAAGGAATTCCCGCGACTATGCATATGCCCGTATGTCGGAGTTTTTGATGGTACAAGATTATGAGTCTCCTCATTTGACGAATCAGTATCTTTTTGGAAAAATGGTGGATCGACATCCATGCTAGTATCAAGAGTCATCTGAGCATTTTGGTTCGACTGTTCAAACCAACGCCTCGGGTCGCTCTGGGGTGTCTCGTTACTTTCTTCCGACGAATTCCTCCTTGAGAGCTTCATCTGTCCCTGGGCAGCACTCGAATGATCGTTAGGAATGGAGGGTGAGGGATGTCGTCGCGAGGCATCCCGGGCGACGCGATGATGTCGCAAGGTAATGGAGTTCTCGGGCGAGGTCCTCCTAGGGTTCGTATAGGTGATGATTGGGATGGATGGCAGATGAGTTCCCGCTTCCGTGTTCTTGGGGTCTGCCATGACTGATTGCTATGTTTACATGAATTCTAAATTAGGAGATTGATCTCAGGTTATTTCAAAGGGACATCGTGATTGTGGTCAAGTGTGACACGATATCACACAGTGAACCGCAGACTGGTACGTTAGCTGATCTATATGCCGGGTCAGCTACTAGTTCGATCGCCTCATTCAAGGAAAAGTGTGATGATAATATGAATTGATGTTGGAGGGTTTAACCATCATCCATCGTTATGAGAGACAGGCGTGTGTGTATGCTTATGGTGGCCTAGAAGCCGTAGTAGTTATAACGCTAACCCATCATAGTTGAAGATGATGGGGCTAAGTCATTTTGTGGTCCATGATAGGCATTAAAACACTTTTTTTGGGGGGGAAATTAAACGCCATCTTCGATGTGGCACGAGGGAAGAAGGTACTAGTAAAAGAAGGACGTAGATCGAGATGAACTGCGACGTCATACGTACAACGGTAAGGACGGGCTTAGCGGTGGTGAGTTTGTTATTATTATCGGCTGTCTCAAACCACGTACGCTTACAAGTACAGGGATTGTATGTTGTGGATAGAGGCGAGGGTGGGTAGAAGTTGGTAGGCTCATAGAAACAACGACGAAGTGAATCACGATAATTCGAAAATAAGGGAAGGGGACAGAGATTTAGATGATAGCGCGGATGTTTCAAGATCAGATCTGAATCATGGGCGTTGTCGCTGTTTTTTTTTGCAATGAGCAATGATAGCCCATCAAGGGATCAAGTCAGGTCAGGTCTTGGAGGGACTAAGAGAATGTATTGAGAAAGATGGATACGGAGGGGACGGCGGCTGGTCGAGACCACGGAGTGTGTTACCAGACATAAGTTACTATACATATGGAAAAATTCGAGAAAGATGGAGGGGGGGATGGGCATGGTACATCGAGATCGTCAGGAAAATCGAAAAAAGTAAGTAAGTACCTACTTAGCGTAGTAGATCCCTGGGCCACGGATAAAATATCACAAGTGAGCAAAGTGTGAATGCCCTCGCCCATCAGGGGCTTTGGCGGTATCATATGATACCGGTCTGGCTAGTGATGGGGACGGGTCTAGTGTTTTCTAGAACCTGTCGTCTGCCTGTCATGTAGAGTGGTGGACAACAGGTATCAGTACCGTCGGTGGCGATTGGGGGGGTCTGAGGAGTGGGTGAATGGTGAATGGTGAATAGCGAGTGGGAGGGGTGGAGGGCGACGGGACGACGAGGATGACGAAACTTTGAAGTTGAGATTGGAACAGTATCGCGCTCGATCCCGATGCCTTGCTTATGGGGGAGCGTCTACGGATCGAGACGCAGACTCTGCATCGGCGTGGTGTACCGTTACCACCACCTATGCTACCTAGGTACCTAAGTAGGTAGTAGTAGGCTGGGCTGGGTTCGGGACTGGGTACAGAACTGGGCGCACAACAAGGCCCAGCAAGCCCCAGCGGACTCGGCAGACCCAGTACCCCCCCCAATCGACTTACCTAAAACGTGGGTGCTGTGAGTGCTGATCCAGGGTCCTTGCCCCACTTTCACTGCATATCTGTTCCTTGCGCGAAGGGTCTTGGCGCTGGTTTTGGAAAAACGGTAGGTGGTGTATCCCGGGTGTATCCTAGTGTATTATGTACACTACGTAAGACATACATAACTTAACCTGCAAGAATGCGGGAGTAGCGGCTGTGAGTATCATGTACCGTGATATACACTGCTATGTAAACTACCTACTATGTAGCTTGCATACCTGAATTGTGGGCTTGGCGAACCCTCCAACAACGCCTACTGGTTAAGACATGGCACCAACTTTTCGGGAAGTCATTTGGCGTGAGTTGAGTTCCATCGATGGCGGAGGGCATTGGCACTATCTTGCCTTGTTATAGAGAGCCTGTGTGTGTACAAATGCCCCCCAGGCCTGCCTAAGCAACAATATTACACTACTAGTAATTGAAGAGCTGAGTACCTTGTACGGTAGTCTGACTTACACACCGTAGTATACTATATACTATACTATAGTGTACCAGATCCACTAAAAGTGATATGGGGTCCGCATGACCACTAGTCCAAGAGTGGTCTGACATCCATGGTTCAGTGCTTCATCGACGATGTCGCCGAAAGGAAGCAATACGATTGGCCACAGCTTTTCAAGACTGGTTGATGTACTTAGTACTTACACTATTCATCCAAAGTACAATACAGGATTAGATAGTGTATAGGCAGGTATACAACAAAACCTACATTCAGTAGTCTTTCAATATAGGTATACCTACTACACACATGTAGGTACCTAGTGTAGACGAAGTCAATCCCATAGTGTAGGTAGTGTATAGGGTACACGTACGTGTAGTTAACCACCGCCCTGATCGGCCCGGTCACCTACAAGTGTATACTAGTAGGTAGTGTAGATAGATACTCGTACTAGCTTAGGCCGTACTTAGGTAGTAAATAAGAGGTATAAATGTTAAAAGATCACCTGATACCTGCATGTAATTAATCAGTCATCTTCCATTTCACAATTTCACACATATGCGGACACGAGAGGGAAGGAAAATATGTTGGTAATAATACATTGACAGCCAATCTACCATCTACAGGTCACCGTGGTCGGTTGCTTTTGATCGAATAAGTAGTTTATTACCGGTGGTGGTGACCGGGCACTGACCAGGGTCATGTCGTCGGGATCGTGATATGAGAGGGAATCGGCAACAGCATGGAATCTGCCCCCGTAATACTGCCCGTAATGGTGTATCCCCTAACTGTGCCGTAGTTAGGTATCGTCGCTTCACCAATGGGGACGGACATGGACATGGGCATGGAGACATGCGCTGTCAATACCTCCTGGGTACTGTATCGACGGTACTATTAGTATGTACTTGTGATGTGTGCAGTTATGCGTGTCTTGTAGGTACTCGCATTTAGGTACATGATGCATGCGTTCTGTAAGTACCTGCCTTCTTAACATGCTGCTGACTGAAGATATTAGTGCCGTACTCTAGTGTAGAGGATTTCTAGCGACATAAAAGTGCCATCTAATTTCCAAAGTCGGTCGTTTGCTTTGGTACTGTAGCTATGGTGCATCTTACAGATACTGTAGGTTGCCGTGGGCTTCCCTTTTCGGCCGAGTAGACCTGAGGCTCCAGCAAAATGGTCGATCGATTCCTACATAGTACTGATGTCAGGTGGCAAAGCTTGGCAATCCCAATTCATCGGGACTCGCAAGTGACCAACATCAAAATCCAAAACTTATACTATAGTATAGGCTCTGTATAGGGTGGCAATATATATGTGCACTGCATGGGGAATTTCAAGAAAAAAACACCATTCACCATCGAAGCAACAACAGACCCTCATGCAAGGTTGCAATCCTGCTTGCTTACTTCCCGGTTTTTATCGACAATCCAGCGGTCAACACCGAAATCAAAAACAAGTTGATAATGGGAATGTTTATACTGGAACCCGATAAATTTGGTGATCTTAAGGGTCCAGTACCCCTAAAATTTAGGTACCTATAGTAAGGTAAAGCTTCTTTTTCACGAGAGCCCGATTAGGAGTGGGTACGCTAGTAAAACCACACACATACTATAAACCTCCAAAATTCTATTACTTTAAAAACCAGCAAATCTATCAAATAATTTCTTAGAAATAAAAGATGTATGATAAATTTTACCGCTCGATAAACCATATCTAACTTGCTCGCTTGCATCGGGCGCCGGATAGATGCGACAGCAATGGCAGCAAGTTGCCACTTTACTACACTACGCCTTAATCGAACGCCTGATCTCAACCACTCAAAGACTAGTTTCACTTCAACAAACGACCAAAAATACACTACACTTGATAATGAATGTCTAAAGAAGAGCTGGCGCTGCCTAACGTAAAATCGGACAGAGCGAGTCCTGCACATACCAGCTCGAAACTATTAGTACATCTGCGGGCGACGGCATATCGATCTACCTATTATGTATATAATGATGACCCTCTATGCCAGATTCATATCTCCTATCTGCGCGGAACAGCAATGTGCGGCGCGCGCTATTTCCAAGTGTTGTTCAAGTGTGAAGTGCTATCGTACGGGTGCCGAGAGTATTGTCGGATCCCCGACGAGATTCGTATCCATTGTCCTTTACCTCCCGCTTTCGCAATTAGCTCGGTACTTCATTGGCGGATCAAGCGCAAGGTTCTCGACTAAAACCTACCTTGATGTTCTACAACCTACATGCCACAGCCCGATTATACGCGTCCGTGGACACCGGTCCTTTCTTATCTAAGTCCATATTAGTAGTTGCGTGTCAGGTGAGTCCCAGCGAATCCGTGGCTCCGTCACGGAGGGCCATTGCGAGGTGAAAAATTCAATGATCCGAGCAGTGCTCCAGCCGCGCCTAGTTCCAACTACCATCTTTGAATTCTCACCAATTCAAATACCCCCATATACCTAATGAGGTCCCATCTAGATATCCAGTACTTGCTATCTATTTACTAGTTTCAAGGGGATTAGCCGTGGTAATGAGACGAAGGGCTTCGCACTGGCACTATGTAACACCCTAACGTATATAACTTATACGGCCCGGGACTTAGGAATAGTCGGTGTGAACTGTTAGATACGTTTCTATCAAGGTTCCTTCCAGTTAGTGTGCACCTCGTGGTGTACGCCTCTTAGTCATGTCGATGCACCTAACCACTCACATAGCACGCCATACCAACTAGACATAGAGCCGTCGCCATCGAGAATGATACGACGGTCAGAGCTACCAATTGCAATAAACTACTCACTTCCATATCCGGTGAAACCTGTAGCGCGGTAAGCCTGAATAGACGCCTCTACGCGCTAGTCTCCACCACCGGATGTGCTGCTCCCCCGTTTTTACCCCTCATACAAAGTAGGGTTGGGTTTCGACAGTGACATATCGGGCCGTGCCAAAAAGCTCGTTTTCCGAGACTTACTTGACGCATCTCGAAAGCCCTCTGGTCCGGGCTACTGTGGCGCTTTTTTAGATGTCTTATCCATTGATACCGGTCCAATGGGTGGGATCTATATCGCTTCCATTCCCATGTCGGCTTCTCCAATCCAAATATGACCTAGCAGTGAATTCGTCCGGAACTATAAGGCAGGCATGAGAGACGGCATCTATATTATTACTCGCGGCCATACCTCTTCGACGATGTCGATATTCGCTCTATGCTACAACAGAAGCTACAAATGAGCTAAAAGCGAATACCGATAGCGCTGTTAGGAATTGAACTCAACTCATTATTTAGCCTAGATGGTAAGTCCTACTGCGATAACAAGGCTGAAGTAAACGTCTGGTGTAAGGTGGTTGTCAGTACATAGTGTAGGTTAATTTTCCCCAAGTATAGCTTGGCGCTTATTTAGCCACTTTCTCAAAATAGACATAAACGGAGCTTTCTACGTTTCCACCAATGGCTACTATGGAATGTAGGTTTTGTTCTTGGCATGTTGGTAGTATATACTTATTATGGTAACAATTCTCGAAATGGCATTAGGCAGATCAAAGCCCCTAAGGTTTTCTTGGCCGGCGCTTTTCCAAGATTCTGGGGTACCATCGTGAAACTGATGCCTTCAGGAGCCTGAAGCGTAGACTTTGCGGCATTTGCCTGGATGGAGTGTGTATGACCGCGATATATCGACTTGATTACCGGCGAAGACAGACGGACACCAATATGCTGCCGCAAAGAGCGACACGGTTTCTGGCAGCAGTAGCAGCGGCTACAGGTCTAGTCGGGCATGCAGCAAGTGCCAGTTGTTCCAGCTACGCGAGCTATTCGCAATACCGCCACGAACCCTATTCGACCGGAGCCTACGCGCTGTCCTATCAGCGTCCCGAGCCGGCCTGTCGTACGCTCAATTCGACCGCCGTCGAAGATGGCATTCTCCGGATTAAGAATCTGACCACCGACCCCGACCTCTTCCGCTTGTTCGAGAACACATATCCCAACACGATCGACACGGCGATTAAATGGCGAGGCTTCGCAGCGAACAATTCAGAGGAGGAGCTAGCTTTCATCATCACGGGCGATATCGACGCGATGTGGATTCGAGACTCGGCGAACCAGGTCGCGCCGTATAGGAGTGTATTGAAGGACAAAGACGACGATCTCGCCTCGCTCTTCCGCGGTGCGATTAACATGCAGGCGCGGTATCTCATCATCTCGCCGTATTGCAACGCGTTCCTCCCGCCGCCGGAAGCCAATTTGAACGCACAACCCAACGGCGCAGTGTACTCCGTGACACCACCGTACGACCGCAACATCGTGTTCACATGCAACTTCGAGCTCGATGATTTCGGTGCCTTCCTGCAACTGTCCCACGACTATTATACGAGGACGGGAGATGTGGATTTCTTCGGTAAGTTCCAGTGGATCAACGCCGTGCAGTCGATTCTATCAGCCTCCGAGGCGCTGCGCATGCCAACATACGCGCCGAACGGAGAGTGGATGCCGCCCGCATACACGTTCCAGTCGCAGACGATGACAGCGTTCGGCACGCTCGGGAATAACGGGATGAGCTACCCAGTCAACGAGACAGGGATGGTACGCGCGCCCTTCCGGCCCAGCGACGACGCCGCCATCTACGACTTCCAGATCCCGGCTAACATGATGCTGTCGCGGTACCTCGAGTCGACGGCGGGCATAATGGAGAAACTGCCGAACGCGCCCAAGGGTCTGGCGCGGGACATGCGGGACATGGCGGCGGAGATCCGGGCCGGGATCGAGCAGTTCGGCGTGGTGACGGCACCGAACGGACAGCGCATCTTCGCGTACGAGGTCGATGGCTTCGGCGGGCAGAATTTGATGGACGACGCTAACATCCCGTCGCTACTGTCCGCACCGTCGCTAGGCTACCTCGACGCCAACGACACAGTGTACCAGAACACCCGCAAGTTCGTGCTCTCGAGGTCGAACCCGTGGTGGTGCCAGGGCCCCATCATCAACGCCGTTGGCAGCCCGCACATCAAGCCCGGCGCCGCGTGGCCGATGGCGGCCATCATGCGCGCCATGACGTCGGACGACGACGATGAGATCATCAACTCAATCTGGGAGGTGCTGCAGAGCACCGATCGGTACGGCTTGATTCACGAGAGCGTGAATAGCTTCGACGCGAGCCAATGGACTCGGTCATGGTGAGTGCCCTCGTCGTTCTCCCCCACCCCACCCCTGTTTTTTTTCTTGCTACGTAATGATGAGTACAGCACGCTGACATTTAACCTACGTCGCAGGTTCGGCTGGGGGAACGCCGTCTTCGGACAACTGATCATGGAGCTGGCGGAGAGGAAGCCGGAGCTCTTAAAAGAGTCGTTTCAGCCGCGGCATCGAGACTTACGGCAGGAGCATGGTAATTGAATAATTCGGTTTAAATTTTAATAATAAAAAAGTAGGTTAAATAATGTCTGTATATTACTCTGCAAAGTGAACAGGGAATCGATGAATCAGGTGAAAGTACAGCTTATGCGAGTTGATTCCGTCTAGGACTAGGATTGATACACTTCACTGACTCGGACGTACAAGAATTGTTACATCATTATGTGTATGCGCAATCCCAGCCTAGGAAGCACGGAAATAAGTAACCCAAACACTCCTCCTGGGATTATATCTACACCAATGACAGACACAGGAGAATAGCGTATTGAGCTTCCCGGGTTATGGAGGGGAGCTTCAGGGGAGAGGTTCTTCAGTTAGGAATCTAGGATAAGGAGACTGGGCGAAGTCAACACACATACACAGTATCGGTGGGTATATCTACGGATCTAGATACAGCCACATACAATAATCAATTTGATGTCATCTCCGTCGGGATACCATAGCATTTCAAGTCGGGTGTCCTGTGATGTAAGATAGGAGAGCCCATATGATGATGTAGGGAATAATCCTCACCAGCCTTATCCCTACTTCTTCTACAAATGCCCTGCCCTGCCCTAGGAAAACGTTCTTGCCGAAGCCATCATTACAAGTTAGCCTTAGGAGTACTTGGAGAGAAGACTAACAACGCGCAGGACTCAAAACCTCTCCGACATTCTCCTCTCTCACTGGGTACTCCGTAGCGAGATAGAAGCAATGAATCGGCTTGCTTAACATCGATAGTTATACCTTTATGTAACCCTTCAAGCTCCTTGTCCGACTGTCACGGGTATCGCCGCCACCGCCGTACATGGCTGCATAGACAGAATGAACAACAAAAAGACGCTTGTAGCGTCATAGCTAACATCTCCATGAGCGCGAATAGCAACCAAGTCAAATGTAAACCAATATTGGTGCTTGAGTACGTACCCGATTGGTCACCACCTCACGTTTCACACATGGTGAGAGGTAATGTTCTTATGTACCTGATCAACCTATTTCGTTGACACCACCTCCGCTATCTATAAATTTTAGTGTCTCTAAAGGACCTAGAGAAACTACGTAACTCGACCCAGCGATGTAAGTTTCCGTCTTCTCTTGTCAAACAACACCTTGATAACCGTGCCACTAGGGCAACCAACCAACACCAAGACAGACTTGTGCAGTTAGACCAGACAGCAACACACATCGAAAGTGAGCCGGCCGAAGGCACGGGCAGCAAGGCACGTATCGACGAGCCCTACGATGGAAGGAACTTCGTTGCCGATTGTCTCGCAGCCCAGTCTTTCGACAAGTATCTCGGAGACCCCGACACTGACACCGAAAACGCCGACCTTCCGCCCCATCGGCGTTGGGCTTGGTACTGCAAACACCGCGCTTGTCCGAAGTACTACTCCGCACGGGTTAGCAAAACCAACTGGCTCCTCCACTTGTACGAGACGCCCGAGCATCGCGAGGACAGCACCACGACCACGCGGGAAGGCCGGCTCGAGTTGGCGAAGGCTTGGCGCGAGGAAACTTCGTTCGACATGAGCGAGCCAAAGAAAATGCCACCAGACTCGACGACTGAAAGAAGAAGACAAACAACGGCAACATTTTCCATACGAGAGCTGATTGAGGGGCGTCAGGCATACTCACAATCGGGTTTTCGTTGAGTTTCCTGTTTTAATAGGGGGGGTTTTCTCTATTCGTGTTATGCTATGCAACAAGGGCCTGTCTTAAAGGCTTAATTCGAGGCTTAGGAACGGTGTCATTCTGAATGCATACAATTCTCGAATCTAGTATTAAAAGCCTCCTTGACCTTTTAATTCTTTATGAAGGACTTTAATATTTATGTATCGCCGAGCTAAAATACTTTCGTAACCTATTGCCATGTCTTTTATTTTAATTTCCCCTCATCCAATTTAACGCAATATCGCCGAGCCGCACAGTACCTCATAGGATCGCCTGCCCGGGCTTCGCAACCAGCTCTTGCACCTTAAAATCACGAACCTTTCGTAGACCGCTCCTATAACCAAACACCTATAGAGAGTCGGCTAACTACAACTACACTAGCGGAACCATTAACTCCTAAGCCGCCCAAAATCAAGAATAACGACAATAAGGATCGGCAGCATCTTGATTAACCTACTACTCAAAGCCAATCCAATGTCAAGGTCGTCGACAAACCTACGCTGGCTATTGACACCACAACGAGTAGTACTAGAAACTAGGTACATAGTTCGCTATTTAGAAAAAGGATTTCTTTAGGACTAACGGAATCTTAAAGACTAACAGCAGGGAAGCACACGCCCGTTCCTATTTATACGCTTGATTCCGATATTTCGCTATACCCTAGATATGGCTTATGCATATCTACTTTTGCCTTAAGATGTAAAATGAACGCCGTATAAAGTTCGTTCATCCCGTATAATCGAACTGGACGTATCCTAATAATATCTCTATATGTACCCTATTCGTAGTTGTAGGTGTACCGTATCGATATCTCCGGATGTATCCTAGTGGGTATTACGGTTTTCCTTGAGGTACAGAGTATAGCTATCATAGAACTAGAATGGCGTATGGTGTAGGGCACGGGGCGCAGGGCGCAATATAGAGTCACGCGTACGCCAACGCAAGATGTGGTGAAGACAGGACCTTTGATGTGACCAACTAGCTAAGTAGAAGGAAATAGAAGGTCTGGTGGTAAGGCGTATTAGAAGTACGTAGGTGGGTGATCTGCGGTCACGTTACCCTATCCCTCACATCTTCCCGAGAGGTCCTACTGTCATCCTTGTGCCACCCGGATTTCGGGAACGGCGACAGGGGAGATACATATCCAATGACTCGAAGCCGAGCGATGGATCGAGCGTTACAATTTGGTCTATTTATACCCAGCAGAGTACACTATGATAGGCGGAACCTGCGTGTTGTGATACAAGAGAGTGGCTTTGATATGCCAAATTGGTTTTACTCAGCCGGAAAAGCACCGGCTGAGAAGTTGAATATCAAATAGGTTTTTGATCCATCTGACGCTCAATCGACTAAAAGCACCTCACACGTCATTTACAATCTGTATATTTTTACTGGCACGAAAAACAACTTGAGTGTTATAGCGGCACTTCGTTAGCCCTGATAATGACCAGAGAATAGGTGTAGAATAAGAGCCGTATAAATAATGTGTTCACCCTGTATAATCTTACTCTGTGCTTTCTGACACCAATAACCGATCTCGGCCATCTTCAATGTGTTTTCCGCCAGGCACCAATCCCAGGGCACTTCCGTAATATCAGCCTATATCATGGCCAGGGCCTCGCCAACCAGACTGGTCAAGTTAGCCGTAATAGTAAGGACTGAAGAGGCATTATGTCCGATCGTGAAAACGGCGGATGGAGGCAGGGCCCTTGGTGGTGGAATAGGTGGTGGCTCACGGAGGAATGATGAGACTAGCATGAGTGAAGGACTAGATTTAGACAAACAGAATGATGAGAGTAGTGTGAGTGACGGCCTAGGTGCTCATATGGTCGTGTTCTGTTTGGCTCTTTTGTTTATATTGGCCTTGGAGGAAAAGGGGAGGGGGGGTCGGATTTGGACTCCCACTTCACTCTCTGTTAATATCGGGAAGCAGAATTCTCCTCACTAAACCTCCCAAATTCAGCTACGATGGCTAGCTCTAAGGGTTATAGAAAGATTCTCCGTAAGACCTTGAGGAGTCGCAAGAGAAATTAGAGAAGGCGCCTATTAAGTACCTTAATTCCTATCCCTTAGCTATTACTAGATATCTCTTCCCTAGGTATTTGGCAGGCTCTCAAAACGCCAAACCTTCTGATTGAGAGAAACCTACTCTCTCATGTCCTTGTCAAGTTCGATATGCTATATACGCTGCGAGTGTTCAAGAAGTTATGTTATCTAGGAGACGTTCGTGGTATCCACTACCCTATATGTCCATTCCCGACCTCATTAATATGTGTCTATTATACCTTTGGTTTCTTTGCGTTGACACGAACACCGAGCCAATTATTTTCTACTTTATGAACTAGCTGTAGGAATTGACATGTAACTCACCAATCTAATCCATCATAGCACATTACTTGTCTAGGAAAATGTGGGCAAGTATTGTTATTATCAACAGCCTTAAAATACTTAAGAGTAACCTTCCCCTCGTGGAGCTTATTCCCGATGATGTTGTTGATCAGAGAGCACACTTGCTTGGTTATATAAGTCAGATCGGCGTGCATATCACTTTTTATACGGCCATTCTGTAGTTGAGGCGCTCATTGTGCGTGATGAGGCGATTACTTACCTATTTGGTGTTATTACCCCGACCGTCGCTTTGACCGTCCCTTGTTTGCTATTGCGATAACGGCCTACGACCGGACGCGTTGGGAATCTCATGCCCCTCTCTAAACTCCAAATCATGGTAGCAGCCCCATCATTTTCCTCACAGCATGGCGCAGACTCATTGTTGCAGGCCACTTGCACAGGTCGCCAAGATATATACGCGTCCTTTAGTCCATCACGGTTGAAATATAGGACAAGCCGTAGGAGCATCAACTTGAAGACAATCGATCTGTCTGACAGCTGATTGGATTGATTACTGGGCAAAAAAGGCATTTCTAGAGACAGGTCGGGCAGTGCTGCTCGTGTATGTAAGTGTACGCGTAAAATGGATGCGACGGAGGACCGGGTCCAGATGATTGCAAGTATTGGCACTGGAGGGGGGTACTAACCTTACATATGCATACCCAGGCAGTGCCTAGGTACATTAGACCTAGGTGAAAGTACCTACATATGATGCTGTGAAGCCTATTGCGAGATCAGAAGCCTTGATACAGGCCCCTACACTACCCGTAGTGTGCTATTGGACAGCGGCATTTATGCTTGGCAGAATGTCTTGGCACACATTGGTAGTGCTTGGCATGTACGGGGCAGTGGCGGAGCTTAAATGAGCCGGGGAATGGGAACATGACCAGAACAACTGACCAGAACATGACGTCGCTGGAGGCTTATCGGCCTTCTTATCGGCCTGCTTATCGTACCTAGGTACTTATATTACTCAATCAGTAGCCAACCAAAGGCCTGGACTGCCTCGATGTGGGGCGATTGAGTGAATTTCGATCAGAGAATTCCACAGCAGATACCCGCAGTCACCCGAACTTCCGGCTCTGGCATTGGTTGGCCGCAGCTGGCCGTAGTACGGGTAACTTGAACATCCTATCCCATCCTATTCTCGTTCAGACCCATCCCATCCTTTCCGACTACCTAGCATACACTGCACTGATGGCGTACTAATAGTAGTGTACTGTAGTAGATATGGGATGTGTGTAGGATGCTGATCCGCGCAGGCCGATATTTATTTCCTCGTGAGCACCTTTTTTCGCAGAGGCTTTTGACGCCGCGCCTACTGTTGCTCGTCCATCTACCATTAGTAGGTGGTATTATTGCCTCATAGTATTACCATCGTCGGAGTGTTGGAATTTCGTCTAGTATATATAAACATATCGAAACTCTGCGTCCGTCGCCTGTAGAGTTCTCCCCTCCCGAGCGGCAGACT
The DNA here is from genome assembly GCA_022495195.1 of Xylaria digitata. Lineage (NCBI taxonomy): Eukaryota > Fungi > Ascomycota > Sordariomycetes > Xylariales > Xylariaceae > Xylaria > Xylaria digitata. The sequence continues at coordinate 725,832 of MU376942.1, read as the reverse complement.
GCTGCACCGGCATCGACGCGCAACTACAAGACCGAAATCCTTATTCGTCCCATCTCTTCATCATGGCCGCCGCGCCCTGGCCGACCGGCGACAATGGGGCCGACACTATTATCCAGAACGTCCACTTCAACCTGACGACCCTAAAGCATTGGAATTACACGCTCTACGAGGGAAACTGGACATTGAGCAATAACTCGTGGTGCTTTCTGGTGGACCAGCCTTACACGCCGCCTCTCCTTCTGAACAACGGAACTTTCGGTACTGTCTAATTCTCATGACTACCTTGCTGAGAGGCATAGCTAACATCCCGCGAAATAGTCAACAGTACATGGTGCTATCTTGCCACCGAACCTAGTGGCGATCGCGCTCATACCGGAATCGGTTTCGCTGTCGGATTCGGCCTATCCTTGGTTTTTATCTTTGTCAACCTAGCTCGTCACGGAAAACTCTATCTACCAGCAGAAAAGAGGTTCTACGCTATCGGTAGGCGATGGCAATGGTACTGGGCTATATTCGTCTGTGCTGCCGCCCTTATTGGTCTCTTTACCGGCATTGATGTGGATCGCTACCGTGTGGTAGAGCTGCCACTCGTGCTCAATGTCTTCTTTTGGTTCCTGATGAACATGGGCTCCTTAGCCTTGGTGTGGGAGTCGGTGCGCCATTGGGGTAGCTGGATGGAGAGGCAATTCATCGACCCCAATCCATTCGTGTTGCATCAGACGGATAAAAGAGGCACTTTCGAATTCTGGCTACCCTTGTTCTTCTACTTGTGGTGGTGGCTCGTAAGTTAATTACGGTTCACGAGGTTTTTATCAATCACTAATCGAGTTAGGACTTCTTTGTCGTTATTCCACGAAACTGGGGTGCCATCGAACTTCAACGTTCGCCCGAGCAGCTTCTCGCAAAAGCAAAACCCGCCGCCACTGACGTCCGTTTCAAGATTGCACCGTTCTTGCTATTTATTAGTTGGCTAACAATCCTGGTATCCCTCTGGCACTCGGTTCGGCATTACGAGGCTCGAAATCGCGGTTTGTTGAATAGAATGATTGGGTTTATCCGCTACGTTCCTTTCCGGTTCATGCTCATGATCCCACTCGCCCTAGTTGTTGTGGCATATCAAGCACTAGCTGCATGGGACTTTGATCTTTCGCCTCTTAAGAAAGACACCAATCTCGTGGCTATGTATGTTGGAGGTTACGTTCCAGCCCTCCTCCTTGTCATCATTCTCTGTGTCTCTGGATTCCTACGACCTAATGAGGATAAAGAACTTATTCGCCAACGGCGCGCAAGAGGCGCGCAGCTTGACGAGGAGCTCGGCATAACCAAAAAGCCGGCCTGGTGGTGGCGACTCAAGGGCGAAGTGAGCACTGGTGATACTATGCGAGACCAGCTTTTCCGCAACGTTCGAGAAGTGGGAGGCGGCCGTCGTGTTCAGGAAATGGCGGAGCAAAGGGCCGTGAACACAGAGGATGCTTCTACGACCACAAACAATGCATTTGAGATGAGCTCGATACGCAGGTCACCAAGCGTTGCGAGCAACACGGCTCCACCGCCCTACACTCCCTCTGGCAGGTTGGGCACTCAACAGAGAAATGACCGGACAGTTCAGGCTGCCGCTAGTCTTCTCTTCCCAAATGCTAGCAACCCACCTCCACCTCCCGCCGATAATAGAGGTCGCACCCCAGAGTCACAGACTCAAAATGCCCGAAGACCTGATAACCACGGGAGGAGCTCGAGTACAGGTAGTAACGTGTCTATTACGGCGCCTCCACAAAAGATTAGGAGCATGTTAGATGTCTAATAGTAGGAGACAATGAAAGGTATATAGAATATTGCGGCGTAGCCCTGTGTTACGTTAGCATCATGATTTCATATGGCGTTACATGATCATGGGGCGATTTTGGGGAATGGCGGATCTAGTTAAAGATTTTGGGCTATCGTACTAATGATGGGGAGTTCCCGCTCGGGTAATCTATACTTACCTACGCACAACACATATCATACCGATTGATTATGAATGTAATGATGTTCTTAGCCATCAAGGTTTATTTAGCCGAATCTACATGTAGATGTATAAGTGTATATAACAGCCTGGATGGGTTTGTCTCTGGCAACAATGTAGATGTAACTAGGATGCGCACCACCGCAACGACCGTGTCCTAGATTGCCGTGATATGTCCATTGTCATGATGCGCTTTGAACCGACTATATGATGTAGGATGGGACTGTTATTGAGACTAGACCTGCCTTTTCAAGAAGACTAATAGCGGCAAAGAGGTAGCGAGACCGAAGCCCATCGCGCTATTGAGAGCTAGAAGCGGTCATGCCCTTGCATGTCTTTTCCCTCCGAATGTTATTTTACCGGTATGTAATCTCGTGACTTGCTGTCGAGTAAAAAAACAAAATGCATTTATTGTATCGTAGTGCGACCTTCTTTCAACATACCTAGACCATGCTTGCTCTCCCGGCCTAGCCGGCTTATATACCTAGGTATATAGAGTTGCAACTCATTGTATAAATGGCATGAAGCAGCCAGTAGGTACTGTAGTGTATATATCAACAGTGCATGGCAATGTCGATATAGTGTAGAATGCTAGGCGGGCCTTGTCTAAAACACGTTCTTCCGGTCCGGTTTGGGAAATGATGTTGTCCCGGCTAAATTGGTAGCGCAAAGATCTCTCTTTGAAGCAAAATCGTGCGTGTAGGAACCAGGTTCACTAAACTAGCCTAACCTAGCCACGATCCCGCCTGCCTCCCCTCCAATACCGCCAAGCCGGGCGCGTGGAAGGAAAGCCAGAGCAAAGCTCTCCGCCTAAGACCGGCGCGCCTTGGGAAAAAGGGGGCGCGGGCATAGGCGAGATGCAGGCAACCTCCGTGGGATATACCATGGGATTGATGGACTAGAGCCTGCATGGGGAATACATACGCACGCTATTCAGATGTGAAGTGGGTGTTTCTTTCATCCTGGCGGGTGTGATCCTCATTGAAATTCAGCCGCGCATGCAGGTAGGTAGGTAGGTATATATAGGGCAGGGTAGGGTACGGGGGCTCATTCGCTTTTCTGGGAAAAGAAAAACCTCGCCGCAACTACTGTATATACCTTCGTCTCGGTCGTTGGCTCACGATGCTCTTCACCTCTGCTGTTGCTGCGCTGGCCCTCGTGGCCGGCGCCGTCGAGGCGCGCTCCGTGCCTAGCCCGCTTGAGATCATGAAGCGCACGCATGTTGCCGGGCGCGTTATTACTAAGTGCTCTAAGTCGGGCGTCCTGGCGCTCGCGTACGATGACGGCCCGTACCAGTATACGTCCTCTCTCATCGATACGCTCGATGCGGCTGGTGTCAAGGGCACGTTCTTCTTCACTGGTACGCTGTAGTAAGTTGCCTTGGGCGGTTTTGCTCTTCCCGTTTGAGCCGGTATGAGGGTGAGAAGGGTCTGTTTCTGGCTGGGGCCGTGTTTCTGTCTGCTCTGGAAGCTTTATGCGTCTTGTAGCCTATGAAATATGCATGAAATGGAAATCGCTAACTACGAGGCTTCTAGTGGATGTATCTATAACCAGCGCGCCGCTGTTAAGAAAGCATTTGATAATGGGCGTAAGTGTCTTCCCTGATATTTTGTAATTTCTGGTATAGCAATGTTGCTGACTACCATGGTATAGACCAAGTTGCTAGCCACACATGGTGAGTGTGAATGACCGAGAAAAAGTCAGAAAAAGTCAGAAACAGCTAGAGGGGAAGCGTAAAATGAGCTCTCAAAAGCCAACCAAACAAACAATCACATGAAAAAAAAAAAAACAGTAGAAGAAAACACATGGCTAACGTCCTACCCTCGGACAGGACGCACCCGCACATGGCCTCGATGAGCGCGGCACAGATCCAAAGCGAGATGGAGAAAGTCGAGCAGGCCTTTGTCAACATCTTCGGGCGCAAGCCGGCGTACGTGCGCCCGCCGTACCTCGAGACGGGGGGCCAGTTCCTCAGCGTCATGACGCAGATGAACTACACCGTCATTAACGACGACATCGACACAGGCGACTGGAACCGCAACTCGCCGCAGCAGAGCCAGCAGCTGTTCCAGAACGCCGGCGCTTCGGGCTTGGGACATATCCCCCTCATGCACGAGACGTACCAGTCTACTGTCACGACACTCACCACCTGGCTTATTAACTGGGCGAAGACTAATAATCTCAAGATTGTCACTGTTGGTATGTTTGGTTTTTTTCTTTACTTTAACATCATTGGGTTGATTGCTTGGCTAACTTGACGTGTGATAGCCGAGTGCCTTGACGATGCTGCTGGCATGTACAAGGAGGGGACATTCCCCAGCAATGGCGCCACTAGTTGTTAGCTGACAGGTGTGAGTGAGCGGCTTCAAATACCAACGGTAAAGAGAGGATATCGGTCTTTGTACTTTGTTATTCTCTGGTTCGTGTTCATAGTCTGCTTGATGTATATATGTGATCTGAACATATCCGACCTCTCGGTTGTGTAGCTTAGTTTGTAATACGAGCTAGCCCAATGAGAAAAAAAAAAGGCAGGACAGGAAAAACAAAAAAGCGGTCGGTATAATCATGATGTATGCTCGTATCCGATCACAATAGATAATTGCTAACTAGATGACCGAGTCAAATACAGTCTTATGTTCAGGAGTCACAAAGGTGTAGGCAGTAGCCAAGTGGTTTCATTATCGCTTTGCATACTACAGTAATACACTACATATTTTTGGTATCTAACACAAACGCTCTCCAGCCCATTCCGTTGTCCATGTATAACACGCTAGACGCCTAAACACCAAGCATTACCACCGCAGTGACAGAATCCAGATATGAACGCTTAGTTGCTTCCATCGGATTTGTAATCAGTATTCACCACCGCCTCTCTCAGGATCTTCTCGTCCTCATAATCCTGGTTCAAAGTATAGTTCACAGGATTGAAGCTCCAGTCATACGACGACAGGTCGAAACCAAAAGCCTCCTCAACGGGCTTGTCTGCATCACCCTCCTCCTCAGAATCATCACTCTCCTCATCATCTTCTTGGGCAAACCTGTACCAACAGGAAGCATATCCCTCATCCAGAAGACCGCCTGGGCAATCATCAGGCCGATGGAAGGGCAGCACTGGCTCCCGTTCATGTCTGCCGGTAACGAGGCGACGGTGAACAAAAGCGATCTCCTCACGGCGAATGCCGATGTCATGGAGCAGATCGAAGACATTGTACTTGCATTTCTTTCTGTCAGACCTAACACAGTCGTACAGGAGCTGGAAAAACTGATCGTCGGGGGAGTCCACGACAACGGGACCACATAGCGCGAGGCAGATCTTGGCCCACACGACAACCCAGTCCTCGTCGAGCGAGCCAGCGGCCTGTCGGAATTCAATCGTTGGGCTTCTGGGCTCGGGCTCGTCCTGCAATTCCAAGTTGACGAAGCTATACGTGCCCATATCGAGGCGGATAGCTAACATGTCGGCAATCGTCATGGTGTCGGTGCATCGCAGCATACTCTGCACGCCCTCGATGGGATGGTACTCCGGCGTGATCTCTTCCTCGGGATCGAACAAAAGAACGCCGTAGCCGGCAGCGAGGGAGCGAGATGGCGTCGTGTTGAAATTTGCCGTGAGGTTCGCGGGAGGCGTATACCGGTAGCCCGTCGGCCGCTTTCGTCTCTTGTCCACACGATCACCGGAATACGCGGCGTGTTGACGCTCCTTCAGCCCGATGGCCGCTGGTGTTGCTTCCTCGGCCTTCATCCCAAGGCTGAGGTTGCTGTAGTGCTTCATGTCAAGACAGTGGGCGTTCCCGAGGCGGCAGGCCGGGTGGAGGGTGCTGAGGAGCGTCTCTGCAACCCAGAGCAAGCTGGCGGTGCGCTGCACGGGCCGTAGCTCGAGGGGCACGCCACCGCGACCCACGTGGACGTAAAGTCCGCAAACGGGCGGGACAGCAGTGCGGAAAGCCGAGTTGATGGCCTTCACAACCGTCCAGATCTCCCAGAACGCGGCCTGGCTTGCCACGAATGTCGGCGACTGAACCTCCACGCCGACATGCTTGAGGGGCGCGTAGGCGTCAGTCTCAGCATTGCGGAGAGTCACCGATCTGTCGGGGACCACGTTCCACACGTGGCCGGGTTCGAACTCCTGCTCGCGACAGCTAGTCTTGACCATGAAGCCGGCGCGTGCGATTACGTTGGCCACTTGCTGGCGGACCCAGGCGGCCTCGAGCTCTTCGGCCCAGTCATAGTCTCCCTCGACCGAGAAACCCATGGGCGGCTGGATGTGGAACGGAGCCTCAATGACTGGGCTGTATCGTGCGTTATCCCTAGTGGATACCGGTGCGCCCGGGGTCGTATAGAAGACGACAAACTCGAGCTCCACGCCGAGTGTTTGCTGAGATGTGGGATTCATCTTAGTCGGGAACTCTTCTAACACAAGGATGAGTCAGCTGAGTGTAAGAAATTGTTCACAATATATTGATATGATAAGACTTTGGTATATTGTTTGTACACCGATAAGAACATATAGAATAGAGGAGGGTCTACACTTACTGCCGCGTTGAGTTAAAGTAGAATTAGTGTCTGGTTATCAACACCAGTGAGCACTGGCCAAGAAAAATACAATATTGGTAGTAACGTGAAGGAAAGAAAGAAATTAAAGTGATGTGGTAGACTTAAGCCTTGTCGAACGAGGCAGGGCTTATGTCACTGTAAAGTATCGTGGTGGTTTTCTGGGAGAACCAATATTATTTACAGATACAGAGAACCGATGAAAATACCAAGTTGAGAGAGACGCGTTAAATATGCGCCGGAAGAGAAGACTCATTGACCTGATAACGCGCCGGTATAGGAGAAAGCAACAATGGCTTTAGGCTCCAACCAACGTTGCCGAGTGAGAAGGGAATCGACAATACAATACAATCATGTTGTGGGCATCGTAGTTTTCATTTAAGCATCAATGAAGTTGAATAGAATGGGGAACTGCCATTGTGGCCTCTGTGCTACCGACATCGAGACAATGGCTCCATCGGCAAGGCCTCGGAGATGGTGGCCGATGGGGACTTAGCTAGACAACTCAAGAGCAAACACCAATATCCGGTAACCGGTGGCAAAAGAATTATAGTATTGGGTGGTGTTAGTTGCCGGTGTATTTCTGATTGCTGTAATTGACTCAGGCACCCGGTACAGGAGCCGTTACCGATACAACTGAAACTTGTTGATCCTGGCTGCCTAATTGACAATGGGATATTCGATAGGGAGTATCCGGCAATTCTACAACAACGTGAGGTGAATATAGTGGTACAAACCTACTCGGATTTTGTTTCGGGGACTTTTCGCCGTCCTGTCCAGACTGGCCATACCTCGAGAACAGAGAACGCGTTCTGTCTATAGCTGAAATTGCGTTTAATTGGTACTGACCTCTTTACACAACAACGTGTATTTCTTATACCCCATGTCTAAATCCTAAAATATAGCCTACAATATCGGCAATTATCACAACTTCCATTCAATGGGCAGGTCTTCTGACTCTCATGGGAGAACACTATCTATCCAAGGCCGTCATTGAGCGTTGCCATGTCCAACTATCGTATAGGGCGAGTAGAGGCAGGCTCATATACACGCATGCGAACTAAGCACGCAAATAAGCTCCGGCAATAGACTAGGCCGATAATTATGTAAAGTTTGCATCGAAACACTGAGGCTATGGTCGTCCAATTCCTCCCATGGGATGATAAAGTGTAATAATAGACACGATGGTATTTTATGTAGCCTGTGGTCGGTACTCGGACTTACACATCTAATCAAAGGCCCTTTGCCCTTTCGTTCTACTCTCGACATTTTACTAGAAGTAGAGAATACATAAGCTCAATGTGTATTTTCATAGGTGGACGGTCAATGCTAGGAGCCAGATGGACGGTGGCACTTTATTTTAGCATGTAACTTGTGGCTTAGTAACTAATATCACCTTGCTTTGTATAAGTTGCGGCAATATTCATAGACACACAACATAATTGTGGGGCTACTTTGTTGGATACGCAGTTCAAGCAAAGTGTAGCAAGCTGTAGTGACGTTTGAGTTTAGAATATAATACGTAATTAGGTGTTGCCATGAAAAAAAGAAAGGGAGAAAAAAAAACTCAAATGGTGTGTAGTCAGGCCAAGCCTGATAGGCTTTACCCGGAACGACCGGGTGGTGTGAGCTAACCTAACTAATGATAGGGGGTTGGTTTGGTGAACTGGGGGGGGGGTTTCTCCCTACCTAGCACAAGCGGGCGCACAACATTCCAGTGAACCTTGTGAAGAATACCTTAAATACATGATGCATTTGACGCAGGACTATTGTTCACTTAATTATGGCAGGAACTGAAGATCCTATAGGCGACTCGCGACGTACCTAGTGTACATATATTCAAATGGACATCCATCAGGTACTTAGGTACTTGAGCTCGATGATTACATGGAGGTAGGTAACTAGGTATAGGTACCTTCACGATTAGGTGTACTGGGGCTTTAAACATCCCAGCTTAATTTATCCCCATCCAAACATTAACCAATTAGATGCCCCATATCCTAGAGCTTCTGCCCACCTTCGGCTGCCAAACCACCTACGCTCTAGTGTATATATACATGTACCGACACGACTCAAGATTCGATTCTTTCTCATCCTCGCGTTTTCATCAACCACGAACCAAGACGCGTAGTTGACTGGATGAGATCTCACATTCACACCCTCAAACCTCACTCACCATCGGATTTTCATATTACTTATTATTACGCCTTGCCTTCACTTCAGCGGCATCGTTTAGTTGTTAACAACATACAAGAAAGTTCTGCCAAATAGGTAAGATACTTTTCTTTGTCGATGCCTTGTTCAGATTGGATTCTTGATTGCTATGATTGTGGTGGTAGAGGTGAGGTGGTGGCTGGTATGCGTTTCATGCTTCATCCAATATTCACCATCTTTGGTGACCATGACGCAACACCACACTTACTACTACTACCACCATTATGATGATAACTACCCTAGCATCTTTCATTTCTCACTGCTCAAAAAACACATCTCCTTATTGCGGCCATATAGAACATAATCACCGAAACGCCCACTAATGCGCCTTGTTGCCGCTCTCTTATTTCACTCTACAAGGCTGCATCGTGTATGACTGTCCTATCTACTTAATCATTCACGACATCTCCTTCTCGCACTGGGCTATCCGGTACGAGGTGTGTAGGCGCATACCAGTATCATCTACCAATATCTTCTAGCTGGCGCGCGTCATCCCACCTCTGCAGGTCTTGGGCGCCCTTATTCTTCCCCACCCTTTGTGTTTGTCAATTAGACAGACGCCTTGTTGACCTAGTTCTGCTTGTCTCAATCGCAATTGTGCATGTTGGTCGCGCCGTCTATTCTAACAATCCCATTCACAGGCACCGATTACTATTACCACACTACGGCTCGCCCTACAGCCACCCTGTGGTAACCCTACCGTCATACCCTACTGATTCCGATGGCCCTAGCAGTCATGCTGTAAAGCCTCATGGGGAATAGCCAGAGTCACTCTCAGGAGGAGGAGGGCCATGACTCAAACGACGACACGCTCAAACAAGACCACTTTGCTAGCGATCCACCTAATGTTGACGACTTGGTCTTTTCAAGCCAAATCAATAGCTCCATCAATCCCGCCTTCCCGCCACCCCGACGGCCTAACCGCCTTGAATACTCGAGCTCACCAGCCTCACGCCTACAAAGTTCCCAAGCTCCGACCCCTACTCCAAGACCCAAAATGTCCAACTCTTCTCCATACCAATCCTCTCTCGCTTTTAATTCCTTGATAGATCCCTCGCTAGATCTTGCTGTTCATGCCAACGAATATGGCAGCTCTCCACACCTCTCAAAAAAGAAGAAGCGCAGCAAGAAGCGACGGAGCTCTACATCCCATGCCGATGAAGATCACCGACCTCCTATCCCGCATTCCTCCATCGACCTCGACGCACCGGAAGATGGCGGCGATCAGCAGCAACATGAGAACCCTGGTGGTGATGTCGATGAGGATATTGATAACAACTCTGCGGCCGCTGAGGCACGGATTCAGCGCAAGAGAGAAAGGAAAGAGAGCAGGCGTGCGGCAAAGCTCGCGAAGCAGCAGGCAGAAGCTAGTTCTTCTCTAGAAGCTGGCCAGGAAGAGAGCCTTTTTTCCGATATCTGGTTATCCCAAGAACGTGCTGCTGCTACTAAGCAAGAGAAGCAAGATGAGGAAGATCTTGGCATTGAGATGGTAGAGCCTCAAATAGTAGAGCTTGTCGAATCCCAGACCGCCGTATCAAAGAAGCGCAAGAGGAAATCCCACACCCACGCCGAGGATGAGCCCCAGCACAGCTCAAAGAGACACAAGAACTCCGATAGCGGCACGAGTGCCATTCCAGCAGGTTCGGATGGAGAGGCCCACAGTGATGCTATTGAGGAGCCTGAAACATCTGATAATGGCGATATTAACTTCAATGACCTAGCTGAGCAACTCTATTCAGGTCGCAAGAGAAAGTCGCGTCGTGATGCCACTGAGGAGGAGTCGGGGCCGGTTATCGAGACTGCATCAGAACACGAAGAGCCTGTAGAGGATATGGATGTTGATGAGCGGATCGAAAGTGGCTTGGTTAGAAATGAGTTAGTTGAAAGTGAGGCAGACGACGAGGTGGAAAGGTACCAAGACGACGACATTGACCATGACTACCACAATAATGACGATGGTAGTGACGACTTGGCGTTAGAAGCACCATCTACAAGGCACGCTATTACTACTCGTTCAACTAGCACTTCTATGGAGAACTCGAGCCAGCCGACTCATGTCACCCGCAATGATGAGCTTGTTACTGGTATCTTGCATGATGAAGTGGTGGATCATGAGGTGCAAAATGGAGTGGGTATCGGCGAAGGGGTTGTGTCAAGCCATATTGATAGTTCGGCTTATGATGTGGAAGTGCCGTCTTCTATGCCACATCCAAGCAGTGCAGGCGAGGACAGCACGAAGCGTCGCTCAGCCAACAAGACTAACAGCGGGCGGAAACGTGTGCCCAAAACAGACTACTTCCGTCGCATGGTGGATCAAATTGAGAAAGACACCGGCAACCAATCGCCGTCCACTGCTGCCTTGACACGCAGAAATGAGAAAGGCAAAGGCAAGCAGATAGCTGCTTTGGAGGATGAGGCTCAAGCCGGTCCGTCCACTGCTAATGGTAGAGCCAGGAAACACAAGATCACCAACATGCTCAAGGATAGTCCGGATGCCGAAGCTGCGACGCCATCATCTGAGAGTGTGGTCCGTCTGCGGACACCCAAGACGCCCGTTACATTGTCTGGAGCTTTCCATGAAAGCGAGATCCAAAGTCTTAACCAAGCTATTGAACAATTCAGAGAAGATCATGGTATGACTCAACGCCAAGTCAACGACCTGGTTCATAGCAACCCCAAAGAATCTAGGGCTGGCGAGTTGTGGGAACGCATCATGGCAACCACCCCCGGCCGAAGCAGACAGAAAGTGATCAACCAGACTCGACGCAGGTTCCACAACTTTGTAGCGCGCGGGACATGGACCCCTGAGCAAGAAAACGAACTCAGACAGATGTATGAACAGTACGGAAATAAGTATGCCCAGATTGGTCAATTCATCAATCGCCACCCTGAAGACGTCCGAGACCGTATCAGGAACTATATCATCTGCGGAGATAAGCTAAGAAAAGACCAATGGAGCCAGGAGGAGTCGGACAAGCTCGTCGCTATCGTTGAACAAGCGATAGCGGAGATACGTTCACAGCGAGCTAAGCGAGGTCTAAACGACGATCGGCCAGTTGAAGAAGACATCAATTGGCAATTAGTGAGCCAAGGCATGGGCAGAACGCGCAGCCGCTTACAATGCATTTCCAAGTGGAAGGCTATTAAACCACAACTCACCGGTGGTGGCCTCGATGGAGAGACGGCCCCTACTGAGGAGATCATACATCAGGCTCGTGAGACGGCAACCACCATGTCTTACCGCAACCGTTCTCTCGTCATTAAGGAAATCCTCAAGACTGGTGCTAATGCTGATAGCCGTATTCCATGGCTCAAAATACGTAACGAGCTAGAGGGCCGATGGACCAGACCCCCCCTAATGGTGGTCTGGTTCCGGCTCCGAAGAACTGTTCCCAATTGGCAGAGTTTGAATGTCAAGGAAATATGCACGCTTCTTCTACAGAACTTCAACAACACTCACAAGCTCGAGTATCCTGATGAAGCGGGCAACGAACTCGACCTCAAAGCCGAATATCGTGAGATTGAATACAAAATCAAGAAAGGTCGGAAAAATAACCCAAACATCAAGAGCGCCGCTTTCATTAGTAAGACGAGTGATGACGAGGATGAAAACGACGAAGAAGGGGAGACAGAGATAGCTATCCGCGAACAGCTTGACGCGACGAACGATGAGGCAGCGGAGGCGGAGGCGGAGGCGGAGGTGCCGCGCGGAAAGCGCCATGATAGTGTCGACCTCGGTGCTAGCGACAAGGACCGCGAAGTGCAGGACTCGGAACCTGAAGCTCAAGCTCGTAGTCACCGTCGCCGCCGCCGTGCTCGCTCGGAAAGTCATGTCAAGCGCCGAGACATCCGACAGGATGAGTCTGATGACCAGAGCAGTGATACCAATGCGAGCCAGGTTTCCAGCATCCCTGCCCGCTAGTTCATCGCCAAATGAACAAGGAGGAGTCGTGTTATTACTTAGAGGCATGCATTCAGCGAGAGTCGAAGAGAGGGGTAGTGGGAGGGGATTAGGCGGACTTCACAGGCATCCGGATCGCTTTTCTTTTCCTTGTAGCAACGAGCTCTGTGCCACTATCATGTCCAAAGGAGCCAGCATTGACAGAGCAATTCTACGGGTCTTTGCAAATGGCATCATCGATGACTAGGATAGTATGCTTCAGTCGGACGGGCAGGTGAGCTTTCGTCAGTACGCATTAATGTACGCATTGATGCGCGTTGCAACTATGTCTTAGGATGAGATGGTTGTTCACGACGATTCTTGTGCCAAACCGCACCGAACCATGTGTGTCCTACTATAGATAACACTAACCTAGGTAACTAACTGCGTTCTTTGGTCTGCATTGGCTTACGTTGCTAAAAATTCTTGCAAATATTAAGGACGTTACGGCTTTGTTATCTGATGGGTACTGTTACGTGATGTAATCGTATGAAACCTACTGTATTTGACTCGGAGATTTTCATGGATTTACTCTCGATCCATCCTTATCCCAACACTATGTATCCCAACAAAAAAAAGAGGGCGCCGGATCGTTACCTATTCGGCACATCTATCACTCCGCTGCTAGTGTGCTTTTCCCGCTTAATAATGCAGATATAAATGCAGGAAGCCTTAGCAGATTTTGAAGCGGGGGTTAGTGCACAAAGTCAGAGCTGATCTCGCCTTTCTCCGTCCACTAGACTAGAACATACGAATATGTGCTATCAATTAGGCAATCGCCGAAATCTCTCTACATACTAGTAGTACGATATGATGTCTTGTATGTCTATTTTGAAATTTGCCTGTATATAATCCGTCAATCAGTCAAAATATCCTTTATGTATTAAGAACTATTGCCATTCTCCAGCTCTATATATACTACACTATATACCTATTATACTACCTTGGGTGTCTTATAGACGAGTATCTACTACTATACTGTACCGTACCGTACCGATGGCGTAATGTAGGTACCCTGGCTTAGTGTATAAACACAACGCGCGGAGCCGCCAACTACATTTCGTAAGACCCCCCGTGTCTCTGTGTGACGCTAGCGCTGCCCCACGCCGTATATTACGTGCCGAGGCATGGGAAATGAAGTTACTGATACACCTCGGTATGGGTATGGGCTGGGTCGTAGCCCATTGCTAACGCTGCTGGAGTTTCGCAGTTTCGAAATCTACTATTATGAATCAGCATCGTTTTTGCCTAGGACTAGATGTCACCGCTTGTATCGTGCGTAGATGGTTATTGGATGTGTGTAGTGTCGCTAAGACGGATATCGCGGGCAACGTGCCTAGATAGGTAATTATTTCGACGCCATGTTGATTTTTTTTCAACCCAAGGCGGCGCTACGAGACGAGACTGGTTTGCCTTGCATGACGTATATATAGCGTTGCTACCCTTCATTCTCGTGTCCACATATCTTAAGTACCTTAGCATTCACGACTACTATTACTTGTTCAATTGTATACATTAGGTGCATAAGACAATCTGTCTTTTTCTTTTTTCTTCTTTATTCTGGTCTCACGTGTACGACTTTCGTGTTCGTCTACATATTATCGATAGAGCTTCTTCGGCGCATCCCTTACATTTTATCTTTGTCGAATCTTAGAGAGAGCAACCGACCAACCAACCAACCATGGCTCGCGAAAACAAGAAATTCGTGCTCGCACAGCGGCCCAAGGCGCATTTCGTGCCCGGCGAGACCTTCAGGCTCGAGAAGGGCCCCGCGCCTACGGCGGACGACCTCAAGGATGGCCAGATTCTCGTCGAGTCGCTGTATCTGTCCCTCGACCCGGCTATGCGGGGTTGGGTGAATGGTGTGTAACATTCCGTCCCGCTCCCTCTCCTCGGTTAGCTTTCCAATGTTTTGAAAGCGAGGGAGAGAGAGCATGTGTGTGTATCTGTGTGTGCGATGGTAGCATCAAGCTTTTGAAACTGACTCACCCTCGTGTCATAGATGCGCGCTCGTACTTACCCCCCGTCCAGATCGGCGAGACTATGCGCGGCAATACCATCTCGCGCGTCCTCGCCAGCAAGAACCCTAGTGTCAAGGAGGGCGATCTCGTCACTGCGAGCATCGGCTGGACCGAGGTCGGCATTGCCGAGGCGAACACATTCCTCAAGATCGAGATCCCTCAGGGTGGCCAGCTTACCGATCTGCTGGGTGTTTTGGGTACGTGCTTTTCTAACCCCACCTTTGTTTACTAGGTATTTTCTTTCGCTGTCGGAGGCGACGGTGCTGCAACGCAATTGGCACGATGAGCGAGAGATACTGATGTCGTACTTTCACAGGATTGACCGGTATGACGGCCTACACGGGTCTCGACAGGATCGGAAAGCCCCAGCCCGGCGAGACGGTTGTCGTGTCGGGCGCTGCGGGCGCAACGGGCTCGGTAGTCGGACAGATCGCGAAGCTGCGCGGGTGCCGGGTGGTCGGAATCGCGGGGTCGGACGACAAGTGCGCGTGGCTGACGGAGGAGCTCGGCTTCGACGTGGCGCTGAACTACAAGAAGGAGAGCTTCCGGAAGGACTTTGACGCAGCGACGCCCGACTACATCGACGTGTACTGGGACAACGTGGGCGGCGAGATCCTCGAGCTCGCGCTCAACCGCGCCAAGAAGAACGCGCGCTTCGTCATGTGCGGCTCCATCTCGGGCTACAACGACCCCAAGAAGGAGAGCAAGGGCATCCGCAACCTGTCCCAGGTCACGACCCAGCGCATCCGCATGGAGGGCTTCATCGTCTTCGACTTCGCCGAGGACTTCCCGCGCGCGCGCAAGGAGATCGGTGGCTGGCTGGCCGAGGGCAAGCTCAAGCGTAAGGAGTATATTGTTAAGGGTGGCCTCGAGAAGGCCGAGTACGCCATCAAGGATCTCTTCGAGGGCAACAATACCGGCAAGCTCCTTGTCGAGGTCAAGTCGCCCAACGAGGTACGTGGTGCGAAATTGTGATTTTACGGCGGCCCGCTTGGGGAGGGCGCCATGCAGTGCTATTTGATTTGATTTGATTTGATTTGATTTGGCACTGGTGGATGCATGTTGTGGCTGACTTGTCTTAATAGAAGTGAGTGAGTGAGTAAGAGGTATGAGGTATTGAGTATATATAGGTATGCATAAGTGTCGGAAAGGGATTCATGCACGATGGTTGTGGCTGGCTGGCTATGGGTCAAGGGAAACAACACATAAACTGCCTGATGGCGCTTGTTATAAAACTTAATGAGAATGATGATCATGACGTTTTGAGCGGTTCGCGGGAAAAGTGCACCGCATTCGTGATTGATGACCGTCATGCTATAGCATGGCTACTAATCTTGGATAAGCACATACATGCAAGCTACGTAGGAAGTACAACACCATGTAATATTATGTCACCAGTGTGCCACAATCCATCAACACGAATTGAAGTACATTCACTCTACTTGAGAAAGGGCAGGTAACGTTAAGAGGTAGGGAGGGGTGCTTCTTGGCCATGTACCGTAGTATACACCACCCATGATCCATCCTCAAGTAGACGAGGGGAGCAAGTGACCTGCTTCTCACTGATAAGCCTCTCTCTCTCCTAGGCAAGCTTTCACATCTGCGCAGATCACTTCTCGTCCATCGCATTGTTTTTGCGCGCACTTATGCAGGAACACAAGTAACGGATGACGACTCGAAGCCAATGGCAATGCGATTCTCACGAGCGCGTTGGTCTCTGGCGCAGATTAATCCCTGCCTAGACGGAATTTCAATGCTACACTTCGGTGGACTTGTACGCTGCGACCACTGCCGGCTTTACCATGTACACATTCGTCTGCCGTACTACCTACAGTACCTAGCCCTGGTCGGATATGGTGTAGGGCAGGGTGATACAGCATTCGAGGTAACAGGGATGGAATTCTTAGTGTGCTTAGACCTTTGTCTCTGCCGTTGCGAACTTGGTTTAGCGCTCATATCTTTCTCCAGGTTCCAAGAGCACTCCGGGGAAATAAACTAGGTATTGAAATAAGCCACATACCACATAATAACGCGGGATACTTGGGTAAGATGAGCCGTCCTGGAAGAGAAGATACAACTAACAGCGAATAACAGCAGCAATCGCTCGCTAGTGATTTGAGGACATCTCCGATCTCCCACACAAGAGGGGAATATTTCACAAGTCGACCGTGAAGCAGGTATGAGATTCTAGATGCCAAAGGTCGGTACTGTCGGTACTTGGGTACACTGATTAGGGCCGGCGAGAGGCAGAACTCGTGGAGCACCGGCCAGAGTCTTGCCGAATGCAACGTTAAGCCAGGCGCTTTCTTGCTTCTTCACACCTGCGCCCGGTCTTCATGTCCATGGCTTCCCGACTTCGCAAAACGATAGTGTAGATAGGGGACATCGTAGTTCACCCCATGTTCGCCAGGAACGGAAGGTTCGTTGATCTAGGATGCCTGGGATCTGCTCATGACCAGGCCTCAACCATCGAAAAAGATTGGTCAGTCGCGGCAAAGACCAAGACTATGTCACCCTGTTCCCTACCCGGGTAGCTCGTCGATGAGACGACATGACTTGACTGCTGCACCTTATCACGATCGACAGGGACTCTTCATCTAATGCTACTGCATGTTCAGCACATATCTTTCTTTCTATCTCGTACAGTACATGGTGTACAGTAGTATACAGTGCCATACCATTCTCGTCTCCACCAGATCGAGACATCGTCCCGCAAGTCGGAATGTAGGTACTGTAGTCATGGCTATCGGTATGGATCATTAGGCCCTCTATATAATAGAAGTCGTATACCTGTCGCGTCCTGGTCCCCTTGTCGTTCGTTCTCTTCATCCATCAGTCGATTGGATGTCTTCACTATGCACTCCTTTCATCGCCGTTTCACTTCTCTCCTCTTGGTCGCGCCGGCGATCTTGAGGGCTGGTGCCGCCGACTTCGATCCTCTTCAGTATGTAGATCAGCTAATCGGAAGCCGGGATGGGGGCAACGTGTTTCCTGGTGCAACCTTTCCCTACGGTCTTGCCAAGGCCGTTGCCGACACCAACTCCGGAAGTAATCAAGGTGGCTTCACCCTCGACGGCACTCCGATTCTTGGCTTCTCAGCCCTGCACGACTCCGGTACGGGTGGTGAGCCGTCCCTTGGAAACTTCCCCTTGTTCCCTTACGCCGCTTGCCCTAACGATGACCTGAACCTATGTATCTACCCGAAAAGGACGCGCATAGCTCATGGATCGTTTGATTCCAAAACCGTGGTGGCACGCCCCGGTTTCTTCGCAGTCACTCTTAACAGTGGTGTCAAGGCAGAGATGACAACCTCCCAGCGCACTGCTCTGTTTCGCTTCACCTTCCCAACCGCCACGAACGGCGCTCACCCCCTTCTCTTACAAGACTTGAGTGACCTTCACAACTCACGCCAGGATAATGCTAGTGTGTCCATTGATCCCAAAACTGGGAGGATCCAGGGACAGGCCCTCTTTGTGTCTAGTTTTGCCCAGGGAGCGTATAAATCCTATTTCTGTACTGATTTCTCAGGATCGAAGATTTATGACACGGGCATTTTCGTCGATAGCCGGGCTAGTTCGGACGTCAAGAACCTGACGATTTCGCGGTCCATAAACGGGTATCCGCTCCCCGGAGGCGCATTCATCAGATTCGAGTCTCCTGTGACCCCCGTCATTGCACGTGTCGGGTTGAGCTTCATCAGCTCGGATCAGGCTTGCTCCAACGCGGAGGCAGAAATCCCAGATTTTGACTTCGATGCCGTCGAGTCGGCTGCTACCGACGCCTGGCGGGAGAAGCTCAGTCCCATAGTCGTGTCGACTGGTGGGGGAGTTGATCAGGACCAGATCAAGAATCTCTATAGTGGAATCTACAGGACGATGGTGAACCCCCAGAATTACACGGGTGAAAACCCTAACTGGAGTAGTGGGGAGCCGTACTTTGATTCATTCTACTGGTGAGTATCAGCTACATGTGCACTCTGGAGATAGTACAACTCATACGAGATGGAATAGTCTGTGGGATAGCTTCCGGTCTCAGATCCCGTTCCTGACGGTCCTTGATCCGGCGTCCGTTGAACAGATGATTCGCTCTCTGATCGACACGTACAGGCACGAGGGCTGGTTGCCTGATTGCCATATGAGCTTGTCAAAGGGCTACACACAGGTAGAGAACCCCTTTGGCTGTCTGTCTCTGATTCCTCCGTTAACGATTCTAGGGCGGATCTAATGCCGACGTCATAATCGCCGACGGCTATCTGAAGGGCTTGATTGGGGGTATTGATGTAAGTGGTTACCCTCGTTGTAAATAAGCTAGTACTTACACTGGACTAGTGGGAAGTTGGATATGAGGCGGTGGTGAAAGATGCGGAGGTCGAGCCCTTTGACTGGTGCTGTCATGGCCGAGGTGGCATTGATAGCTGGAAATCCCTTGGTTACATTCCAGTCCAAGACTTTGATTACAAAGGCTTCGGAACCTTGACACGCAGTCTCTCGAGGACCCTGGAATACAGTTATAATGACTTCACCATCGCACAGATGGCCAAGGCGATGAACAAGACTACTGATGCGGAGAAGTATCTCGACTCAAGCGACAACTGGAGAAACCTATACAAAGAGAACCAAACATCGAATTTATATACAGGCGGCGACACTGGCTTTGTCGGCTTCTTCCAACCCAAATATATTAACGGGACCTGGGGTTTCCAGAATCCGCTGAAGTGCAGCAATATTGACAACACCGGATCAGTCTGCTCGTTACAAAACACAGGAGCTGAAACATTCGAAAGCAGTATTTGGGAATATGGCTTCTACGTACCTCATGACCAGGGCTCTCTCGTTGAATTATACGGTGGTCCTAGCAATTTCGTTAAACGACTTGACTACCTTCACGACCGAAACATTACCTACATCGGAAACGAGCCCGCGTTCTTAACCGTCTTCCAATATCATTATGCTGGACGGCCCGGCCTATCTGCTAAGCGCAGTCATTTCTACATTCCTAGGTTCTTCGACACCACGCCCGAAGGACTTCCTGGCAACGATGACAGCGGCGCGATGGGATCTTTCGTCGCCTTCTCTATGATAGGGCTCTTCCCCAACCCGGGGCAAAACGTCTATCTCATCACTCCCCCTTTCTTCGAGAGCGTGAACATCACGAGCCCTGTAACAGGCAAAACGGCAAGCGTTCGGGTTGTTAACTTTGACCCCACGTACGCGGCCATCTACATCCAGAGCGCCACTCTCAACGGCGAGCCGTATACCAAGAACTGGATCGACCATAGCTTCTTCACCGAAGGCAAGGAACTCGTTCTCACGGTTGGCAAGAACGAAAGCTCGTGGGGCACGGCTGTCAAGGATCTGCCCCCCAGCGTGGGCGAGTACGTCGGCTTCAACGGCACTGGTACTGGGACTGCTAGGAGAACACTAAGATACCCTGTTGAGTTCGGAAGGACCGGACTTGCATTTGGACAATGATAAAAGCAATATTAAACAAGGTAGTGGATCTTGTAGATACTAGGACTCATCGTTAATAGTATAATGACGTTCACGCGATCACGCTTCGTGGTAATTGTGGGTTTGGTATCCCATCGTTTGGTTTGCCAGTTTTGCTTTTTTTTGTTACACGAGGAAGATTGTGAGTACGATGTCTCATTGCTATTACTTGCTTGACGGCTGGGTTGGGTATTACGGTACGTAATAGTTAATACTTGTCATGCAGGTAGCCGTCATGGGTACCTGTCTGTCTTAGAGTTTGTCTAATATGCTATGTCTTCGTACTCTGCCACGGCATAATCTCTTCAATTCTAGTTACTAACTGGTACCGTTCTAATATAGTTTTTTGTTCAGTCTGTTTCTAGTTTTATTAGGCTATCTCTCCTAACGACTAGTTGAAAGTGATATCGTGAATAGCTTGACGGAGGGCCGACAGAAATGAGCGTTGGTGCCGAAAAAGCAGCACACGAGCTGTACTTGAGCCAACTCTCCCGATGATGTAGAGTTTCCCGTGTCTTAGGGATCACATGGTGCATCCTCATTTCTCACGACGCAATGAGGACCAGGTGTTAAACAGGAGACTTCGGAACTTTTGATGGTGGGCTTGCGCGTCTTTGAGCAGAACCCGGAACTTGGTACTGCTGAGCCCCTGCCCTTGTCTTTACGATCTGGTAGCGACTTACTGTGAATGTTCTTCGTGTTCTACCCTGGCGATGGTGGTCTTGCTCTGGAGTCTAGGGCTCTGACGATCACCGGCGTATCTCCTCGGGTATCTCGAATTCCTTGTCTCGTTAGTCTGGCAAGGAATCAACCGATAGCGTAAATACCTCTCTGTATATGGCGGCTTGGCATGAACAAAGATTCCAAGAATTCGGTTGTTCAATGAGATGTCAGATGTATATCTATCTCCCTGCTTGCAGCTGTACACGCATGTACCGGAGGGCCATCATTATCAATCCAACTGGATTTATTTCCCGCGCCATATGATGACATACTGCTACGCCAGGTTCGGTTCTACATTCCTCATCTGTGAGTGACGGTGCAAGTGTATCTAGATCTGGCAGGTTCACGCATACATACATAACGCGTCAGCCAGGCGCAGGCAGCAAAATATACAATTGTATTCCCACTGTTGTGGTAACAAACCCCGGACATTAGAGTGGTGTAGTGTAGTAGCGTGACATTCACCTAGGTTTTTTTTCGTCGTCGCGATTGTCCCATGGTTTGGTTAGAGTTAGCGTAATCGTAATGTGCTTAAGTCTCACCGGTGCGGGTACTATTCTTTGAAACAGGTTTAGGTAGTGTATTGCCTGCACTACGTATTTCACACGCGATGCATGATGGGGCACCCCAGACGTAGGAGTAAGCCACAAGGTGACCCTAGGTGTGAGTCTCTCTGGGGAAAGGTCAGCAAGCCCCTGTCTTCCCCCGCCTAGCGCTCACGCTTTTCTTTTGTTCTTGTTCTCTTTCGTCATCGAGTGCTACCGAATTAACATGTAGCCTTGCGTACTACGGAGGTAGTATTGCTAGATCACTGAGAGGATCTGGTATCGCCGAGACTGGCTACTCTGGTGGTTACCGGACTCCCGGGAAAACAGCGCATCGGACCCTTCCGCTTCGATGCGGTGCTGACTAGATTGCTCGCCTAAGTTGCTGCTCGGGTCTTTCGTCACACCTTGTAGATTCATCTTTCGATAGCGCGTGTTGGCCGGAACATCTATAGCTCTGCAATGAACTACCCACGTACATGACCTAGCTGTATGGATTTGATGGATTAGAACAGCCAGGTGAGTCAAATACCACTGATAGAACGGGCTAGAGTGAATTCTTGCTCCATATTTAGATAAACTGAGACATTGAATGAGCTGCAGCGACGAATTCCTGACATGGAATTGGCTTCCATGGGGCGGAATGGCTTTTGGTATTCGCATGTGCATGCGACTCACCGATTTGCTCCTTGCCATCGAGACTATTTCAAATCGTCTGCTATTTTTACGTTGTATTAGATCGTAACCGCTACCCAGCAGTAGAAGTGCTACACATCTGACACAAGGGATCTGGAAAACTCGTGGATACTCACTGGTGTGATGGACTACCTAGGGGGAATGCCTGTCTCTCGGTAGAGTCATGGTCTCACGGCATAGCACTGCCGTTTAATGGTTACGCGCCACACTAAGATCTCTTCCGTTACCGTGGGCCTGGAAAACAGTATGCATATTATGTGTCCAATTCTCGATGTAACTAACCGACGGGACAGGGTAGAAGACTTCATACTTCTCCTATACTAGTCCGTCTTTCCCCTTGTTTGCTCAAGCGCTTAGCTCTAGCTGAAACAAGCAGCGAAGTAAACAGATGCTGCAGCTAGCCTAGCAACGCGACGCAGTGGGACGGGATGGAACGTATTCTTCCTTGTTCAAAGCAGTGGTGGCCATAGCTCACCGTTGCGCTGTCAAATCCGCACGATGAGATGCTCTGTACAGTAGATCAATAATCCTAATGGTATCCGATGGTCAACAGAATGCACTAGGCTGACAAGGTATGACAATTCCTTCTCTAGGCCGTGATGTTCGCTAATAGAAACACTAGCTGGGCTGGGTATTCTATCAGCGCTGCCGCCACCGTTCGGATACCCTCGAACTCACTGTAGTAACCATTCCCGCCAATATCGTATGACCTAAGAGCCGTGAGGATGTCGTATGTGGCTTCACTTCTTATTTGTCTGAAGTAGCGCCTGAGAGTATCGGCATTGCGATCTACGAACGCGTAGATAGGCAGGCCTCCGTTGTAGCGTGCATCCTCGTCGCAGCCATACAGTGTAGCTGTTGTCTTAGACCGCAACTCCACGAACGGGCAATCCAAACGCTCAAGGTGCTCAAGCCAGCGGTGTATCAGCACCGGTCAGGACTCCCCTGCTCATGACAGATCTGACAGGACGCCAATACAACATGAACCACACCGCTCCTACACCGTTGAGCTGGCTTCTTTTTTCTTTTTCGCTCACCGTTTGCCTAATTAGTTGCTGGGCTTGCAAACATGTGCTACCTACTGCAACGCGACGGATTTAGATTATAACATAGTAAACCCTAAGAGATTGACACGGCAGCCAAGAACAAGGACCACTGAAGAAAATATTAGGTAACATAGCAACTGACTGCTGGCCATGTTGCAGCGTGGGATAAACCCATGTATGCATATTTGATTCGATATCGACGCCGTGATCGATCGATACGCGATTATGTAAACTCAAAATCGATATGCGAGAGAGAAATTGGAGACTGTAACGATGCCCAATCTACCCGGCAATACCGGTGCTCCTTGTATGCATGTCTTATTGCCTCATGTCGAGTATGAGACAATAAAAATGTCTCGATAGGTTTTCGGGGTGTTCGTTTCTCTTGGCGTCAGTTGACAAGGTCGAGATGTGAGCCTGACGAGACCAACAGCTTGGACAGCAAATGCCCTGCTGCAAAGTATTGAACTTGTTAGCTCCGGTACTTCACGCACGGGGCATGAAATTATAAATCCCATTCTTGATGTTTTATATTTTCTGGAAGATACCCCTGTCCACTATACATGGTGCCCTGGTCATTCAACCGCTCTCACTTTTGATACGTGGAGAAAACGTAGCATGGTCGCTTCTTGAACCCTGCTCGAGCAGTCTCCAGGTCCCGGGACTGCCGTTCTTCTGTCGCCGCATGCTGAACCTGCAGCATTTTCAGCCCTCCAAAGAACAACGAGAGACATCGGGCTGGGATGTCGAGGATGGGGGTACAAAGGGAAGACGACGCAAGGGATCGCCATCCCGCACGATGTGTCGGCCTGCAGCTGAAGGGTGCACTACGCCATTCCCCGGATTTAGCCGTCGGAAATAATCGAGGGTGGCGTACAGTTGTACCGAAACAAAAGGAAAGAGGCACCCATCCCGCTCGACCAGACAAGCGATCCTATAAGGTTGCGCCGATGGTGGTCTGACACTTGCAGCCTTCAACATTTCAGGCGTGGGATTTCGATAACACCCTGGGATGCGGGGTTGTTACTCGGATAGAATTGCCTTTAATGCCGCTAGCGAATGGGCGAGAGAAGCTTGTTATCGAAAGTAGAGGAGAGTAACGACATGTCCAGGGCAGCCGATCGATACGTAGGATGCAGTTACTGGTGAAAAAACTCAACGCTCGGACACACAGGTCCTGAGTCGGAGATCTAATCGACTGCCCTGCTACTGTCACATGGGATTCTATTTTGACGCGATGATCGACCCCGCGGAAGTCTTCCGGCAGCTAGGCCTGAGGCTCTGCCGTCGGGTTAGCTACCGCATCTGTTCCGTCTTAAGGTACTAGGCTATATAGATAAAGGTTTTATAGTTTGCCACAACAATTAATCACTGCTCATGTGTTATTATTGTATACGAGATACGTTACATTGTCGCGATGACTTAGTTGTAGGGTAACTTGGGCCTCTCGTCACCACAATCAATTCCACCGCCAAGGATTCGGGATTGAGATGATTAATCACATTGAACGTGGCTCTCTTGACACCCCCAGTTGTATTACAGTGACCGGTACAGCTGAAAAAAAAGTGCAAGATAAAACGAGTTGACCACTGCAAGCCCTTGGCGGTATCACACCACAACCTCTAGCTAGTTGAGACTGCACTTTTAAGCCACATAGGAGTCAACGCGCGATCTAGTCCCAAAAGGTGCGATGTTCCAAAACCGGTTTACCACGATTTAATATCCGGAAATGGATTGCGATTCGGTATCTGCCGTGATTACAATATTTGGGATAGGATGAAATTATCCGAAAGATAATATCTCTAGGGGTATCCCCGAGCCGACCTCAACTACGTTCCGATATTGAGTATTTTAGGGTTTACTTGTTTCACACTATCTGAAATTGAATTGATAATGGTAGTTAGTTGCCTTCCGAAACTTAACGATAAAGCATTGGACATAAGTAGGTAGTCTAAAGTGATCAGACAGAGTGTGCGATTTCATATAGCTACACCAACTTTGTTAGTATTATTGTATCACTTTAGCTACAGTTTTTTCTACCCTGGAAACAGTCGAAACTGACAACAGAGAAGTAGAGTTGATTGCAATAGTAATTAGGCAGCTTTCCGTACTAAGACCCCTGACTATGGGAATGATGGATCTGCCACAGGAAAATCTAATATTCGTCTACATAACAAAAATATTTGCAAACTAGGGGGTTGTTCCGTTCTATATAATGACCATAAAGAATAGTGTGTACAAAACTATCATTAAAAGCGGTTTTTGGCCATGGAGTCTTTCATAATCTTCAATTCATGTGCTTCCTGGATGGTTATTAATACTAGTTCGGCTTAACGTCCCATTGAGATAAAGGGACACTAGGGTAATTTCGTGGTATACCTCTACTATAACCCATCACTTTATTAAGCAAGTAGCAATGATTTCATAACTATTTTAGCAAATGTCATGATGCGCCATTCACGTGTAGAACTCCTAGCAGTCAGCTCCAGCACACCATGCATTGACTTGACAACGCCATGGTAAACGGATAACGTGCATATAAAGAACAAACGGGTCGCTGTTATCATCGCTATAGTCGACATCCGAGCGAGTGCATGGACGTTAAGGATCCACGAAGGTCCTCTTATCACCTAAGTAGGTACCCAACCGATTATAGTTATTATCCAACATAGAGTCGCTCGATATATGACATGTAAGAAGGACGGAAAGCTCGAACCCGGACGGCGGTTATATGCAGCCGTCCAGGCGGAGGAAAGGGAGCTGCTTCAATGTATTGATGCCATCTCTATGGGTTGTTAACCCAATATAGAAAACGAGAGCTTGATTCTGCGAGGTCAATTGGGTGACCTAGATTGATATCTAATCACATCCGCCAATGTCTTACTTGAACATGTTAACAAAGACGCCTCCAGTCCTATCGATTTGCCCATTTTAGTTGATATCGGCAGTTGACTGTAACACGCGTACGGCATGGTCTGTTTCACTCTAGTATCCATACCTATAAAGCCCAAGATCCGAAGCGGGAATTTTATGTAGATCTCAGGCGTCGTGCCATGACACGTCGCATACCAGGGCGATCCTCTTGTTGACATTGGATGGTTACGAGTATCGACAAATCCTGTGTATCTGTTGTGTACTAGAGGGATCCTGCTTCGATTCCCTAGTCTGGGTAGTGCAGTGATAGCTCAGTTTCTCGAGTGTCGAGTACTTCCTTGTACACAGCTAGTCTTAGTTTAGTGAAGTTTTTGATACTTGCCTGATTTTCGGGTCGCCCCTCATGGGTTGGGCGCCGTTGAGTTCTCGCGGGGCGGTCAGCCTTCTCGTTTGTCCTAGCGCCTCGCGTCGTCGTTTGCAGTGGATACTCATCAGGAAATTCCAAATTCTAGCGCCGATTGGATGGTAACGTTGGAAAAAAATGATACAAAACTAACCGTAACATTTACTCCGACATGCTGTGACCGGTTTCTAGCAGCCCAAAGCGCGGACCCTGTACTATATATCCAGTGATTACGAGGATCACACACATGATATGCAAGAAGCGGCCAAGCCTACCAAGCCTGCTAAGATTCGGTAGGCTGTTTATACCAATGTAGATTTCGTTTAGCGAGGGCTTGACAGTGCCAAGACTCCATAGTTCATATGTCTGGAGACTGTGAAAAACCCCCTCCCAAGCCAAAAGCCCACCCACTGTAGTGGACCCTTACCACCATCAAAAATAACTGAGTAGCACGGGGCTACCCGTTTCTTGTCCACTGGGGGTTTCCCATCGTTGGGAGGTATTGCGATACCCCCGGCTCATATTCGTGGGAACAAACAGAAAAGATGTCATAGCGTCACATCGCATGTCCGCTCCGCGCTATTAAGAATCAATGAACCAACCCAGTTTCATACCAAATTTGATTTTCGCTATAAATCAAGTATGGGCGGAGGTGCGATTATGGGCTATCGGGATTTGATGCTGGAGCTTAGGCCCAGTAACGGGTTCAAAACCTTCCTGAGTCTGAGTAGTGTAAATGTGTGTTGACGGTCTCCGACACCGTGTTACTAGGTACTGTAGATCAAGGCACGCCTACAGTGGACAGTGATTAATCGTCCACATCAGGCATATGCGAGACATAACTGAAGAGAAAGAGAAACGAGATACCATCAAGTTAAAATATGAAAATGAACTGCCGATAGCCGGCGTGATGCGAAATGACCTCGAAGGTATATGTTGAAAATCTATACACCATGTCCTAGATAGAGCCTAGGATTGTGGTAGGCCACCATGTGCTCGTCATGTAGATCGCTGGTCGTTTGAGCCTGACCAATTTGTTCTTGACCATCGGAGGCGGCTCGGTGAGTGATGCGTGAAACCCGAACGGATGTAACTCGAAATGATGAGATGCTGCATCGCCAATTCATTATTCGTTTAGGTTTAGATACCACGGTTGTATCGTTTATTGGATACTGCCCATGAGAGCCAAGAAATGAACCCACGACAGGACCTAATACTAAACTGGAAGAAACGAAGATAAACCCTTGTCTCCGTATCAAAGCTGCCTGAAACCTCAAATCGCTTATACTGAGGCACGTACTGGAAGAAGATCAACTCATGAATATGCCATAATACTTACAGATGTACGAGAGAATGTGCCGAAATAGACTTGCTATGCCGAAACCCGAATATCATGCCTCCCTATTCTCGTTTTTGGTTCCAGGGCTCCGCAATCCTCTAGGTTAGATAGGCATTCATCGGAAATACCCCCTGGAGCACCTGCAAAGTGATGAACGCCTCGCGCCCGTTGTGGAGGACTTAGGTACATCGTCCGGAGGTGGAGAATAATAATGTGAATGTCGTAAGTGATGAGAAGCCCACAACAAAAGGATGTCGTATCGCCCTGCCATTCATTCTGCTTTTAGATAGACGACCGGCAGAGTTTCCCATGATCTCATCTGATACTTAATCGCATCAATGTAGTGATAGTTGACGAGAGCGTGAGAAGTAGAACATCTTCGGGCGAATGAAAATGACGAAAGCTCTCCGAAATCTCGTACACAGTACCACAGCTCAAAGGGTCAGTTGATAATCAACAACAGCCAACGTATTCTTATAGTGTACAATAGAACTCCTAATGCCAGTTAGCGGCTGTATTATAGAGGGCTTTGTCGTTGAGATGCCTATAGCTCACTACGACCTACTGTATACGGCGCATCGTTGTCCTCTTCGGGCCGAGAGATCCTCACCCTCGGGACCGTTAAAGGCATCGTGTACCGTTCCCAGTTACGGTGAAGGGTAAAGGTGTCCATAATCTACTACGCTACATGGCCAACACCGGATGATCGCCGCGCATACCAACAGGTTTGATCGTGACGGTGATGGACAGCAATGTGAAGGAGAGCCGACGACGCCACAGACACACAGCATAAGTACATACCTTGCTTAGTATGATAATGTCACGGTAACCTTTTAGATTGCTATGCTGCAACCTAGATAATACAGGATTGCCTCTATGCATTACTAGGATCGGGCGCTGAGGTCCGTCAACCGCGACCGAATCAGCTTCTCGGTGTCCTCCCAGCCCGCTGTCACCTTTTTTCTTTAAACAAAATCGCGTTCCCACATACTGCCCACACTCCATCGCCATTCGGGCATGATATGGCGACACACCCGGCATGCGGTTCTACCTAGTACCGCAGTCTAAGGCTTCGTACGGTACAGCATCTTGTATCAAGGCCAGTCAGTAGACTAACGCCTGCGGTATATTTAGGGCTCGTAGGTTTGAGTACATAACTACTTGAGTCGGTAGGTCAACTATGAGTCTTGCCGCTGAGAGTTGGCGGGGTCCGTCACCGACAAGTTGACAACCCCTCAAAAGAGCTGAACACGAATAGGTAATCATCTGCTAATTGCTTTATGTTTAACACACAATCATCGGTTGCGCTGTCCAATCCGCTAAGGGCATTCTGGGGTCGTCCGGTCTTAGCTTTAACTTAAAAGCTTCGAAACTTGATGGGATTAGTTGGATTAGTTGGGCAGTATGACAGTATACTTGACAATTCAGCACGTACAGTATATACTAGGTATAGATAACTATATTACTACTATTAGAATTAGTAACACATACAACCATCGCAACATCCAAACGCAACCATGGCGATCACATATACTCAGCTTCGCGCAGCAGAGCATTTCTGCCCATTTTAGCGAATCATCATTTCTTGATTTCTAGCGTATGCTGCACGAGAAACCGAGAGGTACCTCTCTACGGTGCTGTGTATATGCACTAGACTAGACTAGACCAAGCGAAAGCTATCCCGATCTGGCCTAACCTCCGTTATTCCGTGGGCGGTTTTTTGAGTTGGATCCTGAACTATTACTAAGTCCACTAGACTATACCATGGACGCCATACCAACGCGCGTCAAGGTTGGTAGTAGGTACCTACACACTATTTTGATGCCTGGTAAGTATGTCTACCGTTTCGGGCATGATCCAAAGTTGATTGTAGTGACAACGGGCGACTGACCCGTGGTATAGATACTTAAACCGCCTATGAATGGCCTCTTGAGCCATGATAAGCCTACCGTGTATGACTCCTTCGAGGTCGTAAGCCACCAGACCAACCCTCCCATAGTACGGTACTCCCCAGGTATCTCGGGGTACCTCGCTGTCGCTTATAGGGTACCATTAGTCCACCCTATAGCACACTACACTACTAGTAGATACTATAGTACAGAGATGAACGCTAAGATCAGAGGACGGTGGAGGAGTTCTGGGGCAACGTGCGGTACTCGGCATGGGTCTTCGAGGCGCCAAGCATCATCCCCAAGTCTCTTTTCTGCATGCATCTGGTTGCTGGTAATGTAGTGTACCCTACGGTACTATGTATCATGGCCATCGGCCACTATCATCTATTACTGATTAGTCGTGCCCGTCTGCATGTCTACAATACGGTACCCTCTCTCTCTGCCCTTCGCTACTACTTTGTAGGTATGTGCTCGTCTCTGAACCCCCGGCTTTGTTTGTGCGGGTGTGGTATGCATTGCGGCAGGGGGGATGATAAGTCGCAAAATGACCTGTCGCATCTCCGGTTTCCAGTACCTAGCACGTTTATATCGGGGGTTGGTAGCCCTCTTTCTACAAGTTACCTTATTCGATGAGGTATCAGCTTCGACGAGTGTTCATACCGTATCTGACCAGGACTTCATTCACTTTCGTGTATTCGTTTCCTCTCGCCGCCTGAACTGGCTAGACGGTGAAATGTGGGTGGAGACGGTCATCCGCCGAATACACCCATCTACATCTTCTTCTACCCATCCTCATCCTACCCTGGGGCTTATTACTGGTCCTGCCCATCATGTCCGCACTTTGATGTTCGTCTCCCGCCTATAGTATCTCTCGGAGGAGGTTGTGTCCCAAGTGGCCCCACGATCCCATCTTCACATCCAAATAAGACCGACCTACACTCCACATCCACTGCCCCAGCTCGACCCCTCCTTCATCTAGTTCCCCCTTCTTTATGACTCGAAGGAATAACCTATCACGGCAGACTTAGTAGTCTCCGATTCGCCCACCAGCCTTCCTTTTTGTTCTGTTGGCAGCGAGCATTCATGAATCGTGCTGATTAGAGAGAATGCGTGGCGGCTTTTGAACATGATCTACTCAGGCTGACGTTTCCCGATTTCGAGTGTTGGAATGGGCTCACAGACCAGAATCAACTGGTAAATACTGCCGTACACTTGTTGGCTCTCTGACTTCTTGTCTTCAAATACATATTCTTCGTGGTCGGAGTTACATCAAGAAGACAGAGGACTGGCTTAAATTCCAGTTCAGTCATGGATGGCCCACGCACCCTCGTCACCAACACCGTTGGACTTCCATGGTCAGAGAGACGTGACCTGGCAACCAGAGAAGACCCCACGAATGTCTTATCTACAAGTCCACGATGGACAAATCCTATGCCGACGGCTCAAATGAGCTCCGTTCCATTGTCTCCCATTAGCACAGAACAAGAGATGTCCTGTGTTGTTGTCGACTGTAGCGCAACGGTGCCACCTGCTCTCCGGTCGGCAACTTCGTCGGACACTACTTGGGACACTACCTACCAGGACGATGGACCGGGAGAGAATGCAAATGACGATGTAAACTGGGAGCATAGCGCGGACGACGGGCCGACCATGCCCAAAATAGAGCCTGTGGAAGACGATTGTTTTCGCATGGACGAAGTTCAGGAAGCGCCCCGCACGTCGGTTCCCAGGTCAGGTCAACCGAAAACTAAGCGACCAAGGGGACGGCCACGGAAACATCCTCTTACCCCCCAGGTAGTCAACAGTAAAATCGCGAAGGGGCGGTCAAAGACCGGCTGCATCACTTGTCGGAAAAGGAAGAAGAAATGCGACGAAGCAAAACCACGATGTGAGAACCATCCTTGGCGCTTTCATTTCGAAGATTGTCTTGCTTACTTTGGGCCAGGCTTGAACTGCGAGAAGAACGCAGTGGTATGCGAAGGTTACCACGAGAAAACAATTTGGAAGAGTGGCCGAGAAAAGGCAGAAGAAGGTGAGAGAACTCTGGTCCTGTGCTATTGCCCTTCTGTAAATTGCTTACTGGCTTGCTAGAGAGACAGAGGAAGCAGAGCCTTCCGCAAATCACATTTCGACCACTCTTCCGGGGGGTTGAAACGGACGAAGACCGGATCTTTTTTAACCATTATATTGACCACCTAAGCAGCGTACTTACCGTTGAAGGCCAACACAGAAATGCCTTCAGGGATATGCTGCTTCAGATGGCAATAGACCATGTCGGATTAATGCATTCCATCCTTTCTTTAGCAAGTAAACATATCGACTACGAGACCCCGTATGGTAGCAAGCTTCTCAGTGCCAACCCTGATGTCAGTATTTCGTCTCTGATGTCCCGATCGCTGTTCCATCATAATGCAGCTATGGAACAGCTGCTAGCATGGGGAAAGAAAAGCGAAGGAGCACCGGAACAGAAAGCCAATCTGGCACCTCGCTATGGCCAGATGCTGTGCCTAATGCTGCAGACGGCTGCGGAGGGGTCTCTGGACGGCGTACATCGAGTGCATCTTAAGGCCTACAAAAGCCTAATCCAGGAAAACCCGCCACCGAACAGAGCGTTCACCACCTTTATTACCGAACTCTTTCAGTATCGGGTCTTTGCCGATGAGCTCATCCTGTATCCCGATATGAACGCAAAACGCCTAGCTACGGAAGACTGGGAGCCGTGGACTGAGATTGAACCCGCACGATTAATCGGAGTCGGTGACGGGTTGTTTCATTACCTTGCTAAGATTACGACGATCCGGAATGAAATACGGGCTAATCTGGCTGCCGACATCAAGCCGGTCTTAACCTGTCAAATACTTCAACGGGCTGCTACTATACACGCCGGAATCGATAAATGGGCGCCTACCTGGCCGGCCGGTGACAACCGAGACCGCGTTAGTCTGCTCTATAAACAGATGATGTGGGTATACCTATTTCGGACTATGCGTCCCCTGTTGCCGCCTGAAGAAGACGAGGTGGTGAAGAACTTCTTTAGGGGGGCGAATTCTGCCTCAAGTAGTACGAGTTTTCATGCCAATGTTGCTGCTAGCACTAGCGTAGGCGACGGAAGCAGGATAATGCCTCTCTCGCCAGCATCCTCGCAACCCTATTCCATGACGCCCTCACCTCCCCCTTCTACTATCCTTCACCCGATGTCCGATCGTCGTCTATCGAGCGGCAACCTCCGTGCGACACCGTCATCTCTAGCTAATGGAAGCTCACCTCCGCCCATCGTGCGAAGTCCCCTGACTCACGACGAAATATCCCACGCTGTTGAAGAATCTCTTGCGATCCTCGACGGCTTTTCACCGAGTGACCCCGTGCAAACGTTACTGTTAGTCCCCTGCCTCGTGATTGGCTGTGCGGCATTTACACCCACGCAGCAAGAACGTGTTCGCGCTGCGCTCCGCACCGTACGGGGATACACAGGCTTGCGTAACTGTGACCGCGTCGCCCAGGTCCTAGAAGAATTGTGGCGGCTCATGAGCCGAGCGGAGTGGGCAAAAGTTTGGGATTGGCAGGCTGTGGCAAAGGAGATGAAGTTGGATTTTACCTGTGCTTGACGAATCTTTAAACTCCTTCTGGTATTTTACTCCTCTTATCGTTTCCCAGAATCGATGATGAGGAATTGGAGGCTACGATGCCGTATAGCGTTTTCTGGCGGGTTCTCTGATTATTTCGCATGTTACGGTCAATTATTGTCTTTGGTAGGGGAGGACCTCTTCTCATCATCCTAATCAGCTAAACGTATATGATAAACCGACAACATTTTTTTCGAGGGCACAGCTTATCAAGGTGGCTGGGAGCGGGTTATGGCGTTTTCACAGACCAGGCGCAAAGGGTTAAGCAGAGTTGACTGCAGCATTTGACGAGCTACGGATTACATGACGATGTGTGGAAACGTGATCGGGGTGATCCTTTTTGTTTTTTTTTCGCTTCGGGATTTGAAGTTATGCTAAACCTCGCTATGACATGTTTCCATGAAGGAGCATATCTAGACGCTTATACCCTTTTTTTTTTTTTTTTCTCCTACACGGCTTGCTTTAGATACGACGGCCATGAGATACTTTTTGATACCAGGGCGGAGAGCACCGGCGGGCTATCTTTGAAACATTATTTTGCTTTGTTTTCCCTCTTCTGCCATTTGCGTCTTGGAGGCTTGGGAGTTTTGGGTTATTATCTGCATACTGGATAACAGTAGCATTCACATTGAACTGTGGGATATCCAAGAGATCGCATATTCAGTTGTGCAAGCGGCGCTTTGGATATATAGGTATATATGCATGCACATGTCTTGCTAGACAATTGAGCACCTGCGCCTCTATTTGTGAGGTTTATCGACCGAACCCAATAACTCGGGGCTGTGCGCTTCGACTAGATGCGTTAGACTTAGCGATGCCTCCGTGCGTTGCTCGAAGGTGAGCTCCTTCGCCTTGGAATAGAGCCGGCGATTAATCTCGGCTAGATAGCCCTTTGAATCTCGTCCTCTTCGACTCTTGGGGACCCAGAGAGATACACCCCAACAGTATGGTAAGAGTACTCTTTGCCCTGTATTTGAGCTTATTAGATCTGTTTCCAATAGAAAGCGGATCACTCATCTAGGTTTCCCGTATCAAGCATTCGTCTGCTGGCTTAACGTGGGTTCAGAGCGTGTCCAGCCAAAGGTATCTAACAAATCGAAGTCAAAATCGACCCGCGTCGTAAAGTCCCAGTCCAACACTGCGCCAGGCGCGCTCTCGTATCCTGGCGCGGGCGCATTAAGGGCCTGGTCGAGAACATGCTTGATGATAGTCTTGCACTTGCCGCACAGGTCGCCGTTGGGCGCCGTCGGCTTGATCCAGTCTAGGAACCCAACGAGGAGGCTCAGCTTCTGGATGAGACTTGACCTCGTGATCCGCGGGTCGTTGTGCAGTGTAGGCTTCAGCAGCTCTTGGCATAGTATACCGCCTGCGGGGACTCCGAAGGCCATGATCTGAGAATACGCCCTTAGTCAACGAAGCAGGCGGAGAGAGAGTATAGCATAGTGAGTGAGAGGGAGAGGCGCATCACTTACAAGCCACTCGCAATCACCGCGCAATGGGAGGAGGGTGCCTTGGTGAGTCCAGAAAGGCAGAGTATATGTGATCATATCAAAACTGACAGATAGAAGCTGGCTTTGAGTGTGGCCATGTTTGAGTAATAGCCTCTCAATAAAGAACACGTTCAGGAGATGCTCCAATCGCATCAGGAGCTTCCAGTATAGAATACTGACTTCATGCCCCTGATCGTCTAAGTCGGAATCGTTGTATTTCATGAAGGCTGGAAACCCCTCAATCGTGTGCGATTCCCGAGCCTTTACTTCCAAAAGTTCCTCGACTGTTGTGTGCCGCTTGGTACTGAGAGCGAAGTGCATGATTTCTTCACGGAGCATCGCAAGCGTGGCCCTATTTTGCTCGCTGGTGTCAATAATCACCGAAAAGAGTAAGAATTCAACTCATGTCTTGGGAGCATGCGGGAGCATGCAGGAGCGATGAGGCCCAAAATCCGCCAGAAAGGGGAATAAATGACCCCGGGGAACTAACCTCGCACGCATGAACGTGATTGAGTATCTCCTTGCATGTTTGTCCAATCCGGCGATACCTGCGTCAGCTGTCGCTTGAGCAAGAGTAAGTTCCTTGACACCCCATAAGGTAGAGTTGCTGATATCCAGCGGAAGGGGTGTGGTATTGTAGCTTTGGCTCATCATAAGTGGCCGCCCCGTCAATGATACCATTGTCATATGTATGTTGTATATTTGGTAGTATATTCTCCGCTTGATCTCGATCATGAATTTGGGCTGGTAGTCTGGAGAATCTATTGAAGTGGCGAGAGTCAATACTATAGTAAAAGTCTGAAAGGGTTTCGGAAGCCTGTGAGAGCAATAGGGTTGGGGCTCCTAGTTAGGTAGCTCATGTTCGCGAAACACATTCAAAGGGAGGATAAAAAAGCTCTAGTGACTGACCTGGAAGTACGTGGTAGCCTAGGAAAGTCAAGAGCGCGATGACTTCTCCGAGGAATAACCATGACTTACGGCCTACAGGAGGATTAGCGACAGTCACAACGCCCACCTATAACACAAAAGACACTAACTCATGTCCCCGTGGAGCACAGTCTGCATCACAAGGCGTTTATAGGTGAGAAACAGTAACATGGAGTTGGCTGGGGAAAATTCGTTGCACAGTTCAAGACAGAAGTCGACGCATTGCTTCGTGGTTTGGCTCGGCCGACCGTACTCGTCCTGATTCGGGGTTTTCCTTAACGTGACAGAATTCACGCTGAAATCCCAGAACCCAAAAATCAATCCTAACACCTCCCAACGCGTCGATGAGCCAGAGAATTGGGCTAGCCATTGGTCGGGCTGTATATCATCATCGTCGGAAAACGGAAATGTCGTGTTTCTACATAGGATGGTAGCCAGCTCTTCGAGAGACTTAGTACTCCTCCTAGCTCCGAAATAGTGCCCAAAGATCTCGTAAAAGGACTCTAGGACGCGATCGAGGAAATAGTAGTACCACTGTAACACTCGGAGTCAGCTATCACTACCTCATGCGCGATTCGCGCATTTTTTTGAAACCATTGAAGCTTCTAAACCATGACTCTGGCCCAAAAATGAGCCTTTATGCTCCCTTTAAAGGATACTCTCTCTAGAGACTGCTAGAAAAATAAAGGGATGGATCCGGGAATCGCTTACAGCTTCGCATGGGCTACCGCGTAGGCAGACCCTGCCTCGCGAGGGCTCGGGAACATTCTGCAGCACAAACAAACAAGCTGAGCGCGTCCGAGGACTGAGCGCGAACTCATCCGGTGTCGTCGTTTCTTGACTCCAGCCTTCGGATTCAGAAGGTGTCGCATGAGAGCCTTGTAGCCTACTTAGGCTGATCTGGGTCTCCTCGTAGACAGCAGAGAAGCTCGTGAAGCCGAGATAACCAGAGGCCATCTGCCTCGAACCCTGCCCATCGGGACTTCGAACTTCAGACGTTTCCGAAACATCATTAACTGTAGGCAGAGGAATAATGGATGAAGCAGAGCGAGCGGGAGAAGGAGGTGGTCTACGGGCAATAGAGGGGGCTCTAGGGTTGCCCGACACTAGGTAAATACAGTCATTCGTTTGACGTCTTTTCCTACATCGGTTGCAAACCGGTTGAGTATGATCGCAAGCTACTTTTCGCTTGCGACAAGGCTACGTAATCGAGTCAGCGCAAGCCCAACGCTAAGCCGACGAAGCGTGGTATTCATCTTACTTCGCATGCTTGTGGTCGACCGTTGAGTCTCCGGAGAAGTGGGCTTGCCGGGGAATTCATTGGCGGCAACGAGTATGAGTCACGACCGAACGGACACGGCGTATTACTCAAGGTTGAACGGAACTCCTCCCCGTCGCGTCACTGGTCAAATCTCAATTGAATGCATAAACGGCTTACGCGATTGAAGCGCCTCTTGCAGCCGGCAGAAGTAAAGAGTTAAGGGCAATTATTTACGGTGTTCGGCTTCGGAGCTCGGCTTCGGCTTGGATTCTAGTGGCTGACTTAGCCATTCTAGTTAGTCAATTGCAACGGCGCGCAGCCAAGGCTCGCACTCCATTGCCTTCAATAGTGTACATCAAGGTGCTCACTCATATCGGAGTCATACCGTTACAAAACGCGGCTGAGCCAGAGTGTCGGGAAGATTAGTCATTATATACAGACTTATAGATTATATAAAGAAATGTATATTCGTATCCAATATTAAAAATTCATATCAATACATACATTATACATCTATACTCAACCATTCAAACAGATACCATCTAAACAGACGAAATACTGATACGTTGATTAAGTTGAACAGTCGGCAACCTTATTCCCGGCCAAACTCTTTCACACACACACATTCCTATTAGATTGTTACAGTGTTGGCAATACTTCATAACTTCAACATGTCGACCTCACATTCATCAGACCGACGAGACTCTACTGCCACAGAGATGACTTTGACAAATAGCAACAACGACCTCGCAGGCCACATGAAAAGCCATGGGGAAAAAATAGAACATTTCGACGACGGTGCGTAACAATCAAGAGACTAGAGACCCAGCCGCACTTTAGAGCTTTACGCTAACGAACCGATCCACAACAGACCTCAAGACGTTGTCCGATCTTACACCAGAAGAGACTTCGTCGAATCACTCTAAGACAAAGCTGTCAAAGGCCATGGCACAATTAAAGTCGAAGCTCAAGGCCAAGGAGGAGAAGCCGACACAGGAGTCGAAGGAGAAGAAGCAGAAGCAGAGGGGTCCGCTCCCGCCTAATTACTACCCCAACAACCTACAGACCTTCGAAGCGCTAGCTGGTATGTTCAGCTCTGGAGCCAACCACATTGCTCCTAATAAAAAGCTCATTATTTAGCAGCGTCGCGAATGTAAACTACAGTTCCCTTTCTACGTCACGGTCACCAATGGCCGAATTTCGGTACAAGGGGGGCGGTTCGTTGTAGGAAAGGGTGGTAATTTGATGATTTGAACGATAATACACAGGGGGTTGGCATCAGTTCAGATATTTCGCGGATTCGGAGTAGATCGATAAACGACAACGCTGGGAAATAGCTGGAGAAAATAATAAGCGCGGGGCTCGACCGCCGTGGGGGTTACAATGGGATAGGCTAGAATACACCGTCATGGACATGATCGGATATTACGAATGATTCTCAATATACACATTCTATAATCGCGTCAACTTTCTTGCGCTTCGGTGAACCCCATTGTGCCTTGCCAGATGCTACCGGAATATTCCCACATGGGGAGATCCACGTAATCTCACCCAGGGCCCAGCTTCTCGGCGGCATTTCCCAGTACCTCCAATCTGACATAAACTGCAGATATAACAGGGAAATTTTGCACATTGCGACCAACCTGCGGAGTAGTTGGGGTCGCAAAATTGCAGGGTTACAAGATGACTATAAGCCGCAATCGGAACGGCCTACCCAACTACCAAGTGGCTCTTTGCGCCTTGCCCCTTAACGCTTATCCGAATTCGGCCCCTTCGATGTATTTAGAGAATGCGAGCGCTTACTTTCGGCAATACTAGACTCGAGGATGCCTGATATAGGCGCTGAAAATGCTGGGGATGGCGAGGTGATACCACCAGGCAACCGGATGCTAGGGTCGTAGAGCGCGGCTTCGTCTACGTAATTTTCGTTGGGGTCTGCCTTTTCGGTATTGAAGTCCTCCTTAGAGTGCGTTCTAGAATCTTATTCCGAGTTCGATTCATTTCGGTGAGCTGTAGAAACTTGTTTTTTTTTTACGGTTGTCCTATCGGCGCTTCTCCTCTGCTGCTCTTCGGTGTCTCCCTTGCATTATTGATCTGATTAGAATAAGAATGCCCCCTACCTTTCAACAGGCCCACCACTACCAAGATCTATTGCTCTCGAGGCTTTTGCCCGAGATTTAGGATGGGTTACTGATAGATCGGCGTATGTAACAAGTGTAGCAGCTGAGGCTCAAGGATGTTGATGCTTGAATCCCCTCCAGGTTCAAAAGGGTTGGGTCCTTGCACATCTAGGACTTTTAGTGTAATTACCTCAAAGGCTACCAGATACTCTCGTGGCACTAATGTCTGGAACTGCGTATAGACTAGTGGTATCTAGGCACCAAAAAGGGTGTAATATTTAGCCTAGTTCTCTCCGAAGAGCTCAAGCTCTACATGGCGGAATGTATTCCAATTATGAGGCCTGTAGTCGGCATTGACATCTAGCTATAGGAGACATACATTCCCTCCTATATCTCATTAGCGAAATACATATGAAAAAAATGAGATGATTTAGTTTGCTTTCCCTTCTACTGAACGGGTAGAAACGCGCCAAACCGTGCATGATATCGTCGCGGCTGTGGTGACGCCCCGTGAATGAACTTATACCTAGAGCAAGCAATGTGGTCTAAACCCCAGTAGAAACTGCTGATCATTTCTTTTCAGAAGCGGAGACAACACGCCATGAGTAAGACGCGGTATAATCTCGTACTTGAATTCCGAACTCCTTCGCTGCTCGTTTCCCGTCGAGAAACATCCTCTCACAGCTCAACGAGATCGGTAACGTTTCATCCTTAAAAACGAAACATGTTTTAAGCCTTCATATCTAAACTCGGGTAATCAATCGTGCGGCAGGAATTATCTCTACGAAAAGAATACCGTCGTAGTCAAGGCGTTCGTTTCCATTGGTCCGGCCTGGAAAACGAAAAGTTGTGTATTCTTAGATCACCAACTGGTTTAATCTGAATCTACACTGTAGGAAAACAATGATTTGCTTATTATACTAGGATTGTTGTCAGTTGCGCAGCGACCTATGGAGAAATTTGGCTGATGCTGATAAAGCTGTGCGTGGAGGCTGAGGTGTAGTGATAACCCCACGGATTTAGTTAGGTAAGGATGGTGTGTCTGGGACAGAGCGGCCTTGGGATGGATCGTGTTGAAAGCGCGCTTAAATAGATTTTCCTCAAATGCTTCCTCGGAAAGCTGGGACTGGTTCTTTGCCACTGTCTCGTATAATCAAACGAATCCCTTGCATGGCCATAAATACTCGGGCCGACGTGTGGCCACTTTCGTTCTCCGCGGCCTTAATGAAGCCGAAAAGAAAAGGAAAACGCCCAATAAGTACAGTTTGAATCCCTTGTAGAATATAGACTGATGATAGTTGCATTCTTAAGTCCTAAATGGGTTGTTCGTTGTTTAACCATCTCGCCCTTTGCTATTAGGGTATTCTACGTGTGTTTTCGCGGAAGATCGGGGTAGATGCTATGCTGTTACGGCTCTAACGGTAAGCAAATATAAGTAATACAGACAACCAAGTGTCTCAATTGCCAAGATTGTACTCAGCTCTGTTCTGTGGCACTTATTCTGAGGCTTCGGTTCAGCAAACATAGATCTAGAAATTCATAGTTAGACTTGACTTGAACGATCGGTATGCTCAGGAATTGGGCCGCTCCTGGTGTCATCAATAAAGAGTGGGCTTCGGCCGTTGATTGTACTATATATATTATCAGGCACTCTTATATATGCGGGGCCGGAACCGACACCCCGGGGGGAGAGAACCGTAGCACCGGCTTGGCCTTCCATAGAATTGGAAGGAGCTGTATGTGCCTAAGAAGTTCCCCGACCGATCGGGGTTGATCGGCGGGCGTACCGGAGTACCCTCCGCCTTGGCACCCGGTCTTCTTCGGTAATGCTGTGGCAGGGAACTCGGATTTCTTATTATGATAAAACCTACACTATCCGTAGTGCGTCATGGGCTTGAAAATGTCTTACTTATCACCAGGCCTCTGTAACCAACGAAATTTTACGTAGTCTTTTGTTCACTGAGGTTATCAATGTCCGAGAGCTAGGGTTAACTTAGCATTCGCATAAATAGGCAGACGCCCAGTTGCCAATGCTCAGAATATCTATATCTGACTAGATATTGGTGTTTCCTAGATTTTGAGAAAATGGAACTTCAGGCACTAAAATACTCTCTGAATCATTTTTTAGTATTACAATTGTGTTCATCGTATACCTACTATTGACTTCAAAAACCAACAGGAAACCCGAGAGATTCCAAGTAGCTCGGCTAAGTCTATTGGCCGTTTATATAAATACGGCGAAGTCCATGGTAATAAATATTTAGAGGGTTAGGTAAACTTCTTGAGCCGATACTTGAAGTATTTATAATAGCGAAATATTGCTGCTACTTTTGATGCTGGGTGTTTTCTTGCTGTGGATGCCTCCCTGGGCAAGGAACCGAGGTCTTATTGTTCATAACGGCACAGGTGAATAAATTGCCCAAGCGCGGGGACTCCTAGCATGTGCCGTCCCCAGTGATTTACTTGACTTCAAAATCAGGGACTAGTATAGGGCAAAGTGTTAAAGAAGAAAATAATGGGAGAAAAGGAGATATGAGGTCGACCAGGCTCATCGGCGTTGGTGTTCACGTATTGGCTACTTCGTTAGTATGTCGGACTCATGATCTAGGCGCGCTAATCTTTGCTAAAAGTAAACTAAAACCGGTGTTCTGGATCGCTGCTCGCCTCCGCTAATTAGGCCATGTCATTTTAACTTAAGTTGGAAATAGCGTCTGCTATTCCATATTGTAATCTGGGGAGATCTAGCTAGCTTCGATGTTCATTCAACAAGGATTCATGTATACTCTGCAGTAGTTGAGATGTGTCAATACCGTGTTCAACCTTAGACACGGGGTTGTTTCGTACGATCATGTTAGATCGTGGTAATTGACTCCAAGGGGGATCCTATGGAATCGGGGACTTATGCGAATCCGGTCTATTCCCAGTCCAATCTAAAGTGATGGAGCGCGAGAGAGCGGCGATGGGTTTCGGAGTTACGGTACCAATTCCGGGGTGAGTGTTGACGTAGCACTGCCTCCAAGAGTACGCGGCTCGTGCGTTTTCAGCGGCATGTGAAGCCGCTGTGTTCTACTCGCTCATGGATCCGACGTGACGGGGCCGGTTATACTGGCCGTAATAATCAAGTAACTCTCAGTGTTGGTAATGGTTGGGAATTAAGCTGGGGCTGCCAGCAATTACCGTGACAAAACCTGGCCACACAGTAAATGTTTTCGGTTATAGGAAATACCCAGAATCCAATCAATTACTGCCGAAGTTGGATATCAGGGCGCAGCAAAAATTAGGACGGGAACTAAGGGAACCGTCGTCGCGATCCGACGTAGCATCTACTCATTTGCTGACTCAGTGGTCGAAGAAATTTTCCGGATATGCAAAGGTCAGGGCTGGCTGACGAGTGGAGAGCACGTTGCTAGAAGACATTGGAGTCGGGAACTAAAAAAGGGGTGGAAGCACAGCCTATTACTTAAGTATTACTCGACAGATTGAAAAGTTTTACAAGAAAAGGCATTGGGCCTTACCGAATTAGGTCGATTGTGAAGTTATTTTGAAACGAGTGCGGGCGACACCAAAAATCATGACACACTATTACTCAAAGATTGCTCGATTCGATCGAGCAATAACTTTCGATAAGCAGTCCGGACGTAGCCCGGATCAATCAAGCCTTGCCCCAAGAGACGTTCCACTGGGTTTGGAGTGTTTGTCTAGGCTACCTAGTCTGCGCTAGATAGATATTTCAGAACAGGATAGAAATGGAGACGTCCCACTTCTGGTCTGATGGTTCGGGCGGGATCTCGTTTGACTCGTGGTTTTCGCCGCTGCCTAGAGGGATTGAATATGCTTGGTGAATAGATGGGATTCATCTTGAGACTATTGTAGAGCCGACTTCAAGGGGGGAAAATAAGAAGAAAAAAGGGAGGCTGTTCACTGATATGTAAATTCGTCTCTTTGAATGAATTACCTATGAGAAAAGGCCGAGCGACTTGGTGGGGGTGGAGTGCTTATCTATGATGAAGGTGGATTGAAGTGAAGTCGGTGAGCTCCGACCCTTGAAGGGTTAGGTCAGCCTGTCCGAGGTAACCTACCCGATATAGACCTAGACCGTACATGAGGTAAGGTAAGTTAGGCTACATATCCAGGTACAATGTGTGTATATAGGTTGGTAAGTACTTTGATTGAATAAGTACATTCTTCGGGTAACCTTCGAAGTAAAGAAAAAGGTGTTTTATCTTTGCAGGTACTTGAGGTGATGTGTACATGTGGAGGAGATAAGGGAGAGAGAGAGAGAGAGGAAGAGCCACTTTTAAGGTGTTGAACAGATGCTGTAAAAAGTCTCCCGTCACCTGGTCCAATGAGAAGACAGGGATAACAGCCCGTTGGAATCCAGGGTCCTCGCGCTAACTATTGCCGATGCGATATAGCGATTCACTCTCCGGGTTTCCACCACCTCGAATCTCTATACACAGTACTGTAGTCATGTCATCGATACTTGTCTTATCTTTGTGTTCCGTCTGATTTTCGACCGCATCTAGTCGCGTCTAGTCGAAATCTGTTCTAGCCCTCTTCCCTCTTCACCCCCCCGGCTCTCCGACTGACCCTCCGACCCTCTGTGCTGGTAATACTGCCTGCCATCTTCCCCTGTCCCTTTTACCCCCTTGCTCCCTCGTTGTCGTGACTCGTCGACAAGAATTACTCGGCATTCTTGGTTTTTATCATGTTTTCCTCTCACAAGCCCAGACCTCACCCATCGCCCATTACCCACTACCCACCACTCCACAGCCTCAGCCCGTAGATAGTCGTATCGTGCTAAGGATACCCGGTCCGATCCTCATCATGGCTGCGTCAGATAAACCCGCGCCTTTAAGGGCCTCCCCTCCCCAAACCGGGTCTCTTTGTCTCCTCCCCTGCTTATCCTCTTTGTGCCTATCCTCTTTGTGGTCTTCTATGAGATTCCCGCCGTCCTTTGTTTGACCACCCATTATCTCCTTATCAAGCCGCAACAATCCTTTATCTCTCCCCCATTGTTTCCATACTTGGTGTGCTTCTCACCTCGCGATAAGCCCGTTACTTGAGGTTATCCTCATCGATCCTAACCTTTGCTGTCCCTATCAGCTTGGGCTTGTTTCCAGAAAGGCCTTGGCGCTTAAATTGTGTATTGCGTGTCTTGTAAATGTCC
This sequence comes from Xylaria digitata, assembly GCA_022495195.1. NCBI lineage: Eukaryota > Fungi > Ascomycota > Sordariomycetes > Xylariales > Xylariaceae > Xylaria > Xylaria digitata. The sequence continues at coordinate 681,506 of MU376942.1, read as the reverse complement.
GTCCCGGCCATGTCTAGTCCCGAGGCACTCACCGTCCTTGTTTCGACGAGGGCGGTACTGACACTGCCAGATGATAGCCTGTTTCTTACACCGGCTTCCATTTCCATTTCCCCTGCTACCGGGAAGATAGTAGCTATAATAGCTACTGTCCTGCCTAAGACTTCCTTCCCTTCTACTACCACTTATATCGACTATGGTTCGAAGCTCTTGATACCTGGCTTGGTCGACGCCCATGTTCATCTTAACGAGCCTGGTCGTACGGAATGGGAAGGGTTCAGCACCGGCACGCGAGCAGCGGCTTCCGGGGGTGTGACCACGGTGGTTGATATGCCCCTGAATGCCATCCCGCCTACCACAACCTTGACAGGTTTTAAGGAAAAGCTAGCGGCGAGCCGAGGTCAATGTTGGGTTGACGTGGGTTTCTATGGAGGTGTCATCCCCGGAAATGCAGACGAGCTATTGCCTTTAGTAGAAGCAGGTGTGCGCGGTTTCAAAGGGTTCCTGATCGAGTCTGGTGTAAGTGTCATCGCATATTCCGTCTCTAATAGGCATGCTAATGAACGATCCTCATAGGTGGATGAGTTTCCTGCGATATCGTCGGCGGATATCGAGCTGGCCATAAAGACATTGAATGGCACACCCACTACCCTCATGTTCCACGCTGAGATGATTCCACCTATTGCTGATTCTGTTGGTGACGCAGTTCAAATCTCAGAACCACCACTAGCGCCGAAGGGTACTTTAAAAGAGTACCAAACGTTCTTGGAATCCCGCCCACCGTCGTTTGAGACCTATGCGATCGAGGAGATTATTTCGCTCGCCCACCTAGCCACAAATCTACACCTCCACATCGTACATTTGTCGGCTACACAGGCTATACCGATTCTCAAGGAGGCCCGTAATAGGGGTGTTAACATCACAGCTGAGACGTGCTTCCACTACCTTGGCCTGGCTGCCGAAGGAGTTGAGGACGGCGACTGTCGATACAAGTGCTGCCCTCCAATTCGGGAACAGCTAAACCAAGATGGGTTGTGGGAGGAGCTACAGGCCGAGGACTCATGTATCAAGACGGTCGTATCCGATCATTCGCCTTGTACCCCCGAACTCAAGCTTCTACCGCCTCATTTACAGACAATCAACGACCGCCCAAGTATACATCATTCCGACTCCGGTGTTGATATGCGAGCTGACCTGGACCTCGCCCCAAAGCCGCCCGCAACTTTAGCAGAAGGTGACTTTTTTGCCGCCTGGGGTGGTATATCGTCGGTTGGCCTCGGCCTACCCATCCTTCATTCCTCGGCCAAGAAGCGCGCCGCGGCCGGCTGCAAATCAACTCCAACCATTGTTGATATCGTACGGCTGTGCTCACAGGCGACGGCTAAGCAAGTTGGACTATCGCATCGCAAGGGTGCTCTTAAGGTCGGCATGGATGCGGACATTTGCGTATTCGATGACACGGAGGAATGGATACTACAATCCGGCGGTATGCACTGGAAGAACCGTTGCTCCCCGTGGGAAGGCCATCATTTCACCGGTCGGGTTAAGGAAACCTGGTTGAGAGGCCAGAAGGTGTTCCAACACGGTGGTGCAAATGCTGGCTTCGTCGGCATGATGCCTGTCGGCGAGGCGATTGTCGAGAAGCGGGTTGCCTAAATCAACCTGGCCCTGAAAGTATTGGATCGTGGTGAATGAGGAGAACTAGGGAAAGACGTCTTCGTTATGACAAAGAATAGACTGGGTGGTTTTGCGGGGAGGGCTTGGGGAAACGAGGAGAAGCTAAGCTCCGCCTGAAATGATGTGATACCAAGTGCATAGAGCGTGCATTTTTATGGCGTAATGATTACGAGAAATATATCTTATTATAGAAAGCTACTTAATTCTTCTCGATTATAACTCGTCTGGTCCATATACCACCTTTTCGATTGTCTTTTTCCTTGATGAGCCGAGTTCCGTCATAGAAGAAGAAAGTGCTATGTTTACCGATTACCGTGAGCAGCTGTTAGATATGCCAGTTACAAAATACGGTATGTACATACACGCCGATCGGCTAAGTCGTTTGATCGCGTCATGAGATGGCGTCTGTAAGAAGGGGGCATATAAAACAGAGATTAATCAATACTATGGTCTTCCGGGTTGATGTTTTTGAAGGTATGTATCGAATGAATGTAAACAGCTAGGTATTGGCGTTGATCGAGTCCACTAAGGTTAGGGCGTCTGACGTGTGACTAGGAGTTTATTTTGACGCCTCCGCTGTTCGAATTCTTCGCGGCACCCTTCATACTTTATCTTGACAGAAGGCACGTCTAAGATAACTAGAGGTCGGTAGATGCTTCGATACTTCGATGCGATGCTTGAGAGAAAATATTAGATATTTCGCGTATGAGAATCTAGCATTCGGTACTTGGTCACGTACCTACTAGGGTAAGTACTGTAGTGAATAGCAATAACCGCGGTACAGTGATATGGTCTTGGCAGCTAAGGAGATTTGATGGCACTTAACCGAATTCGTAACAAGTTCGTGCCACAGCGTTCTCCCGATTGAAGATTCAGAACAGGTTGTTCATCCATCACCAGATGCAGTTACAGTATAACGTAGCTCCCGTGCCATAGAAAGGGATTGTTTCCAGTGCTAAGTATAAATAATCATGGTAATTCAAAGTAAAGCCGACCGCGTGCAGCGGATCAATACGCACTATGAAGATATACACCTACACTAGCGACACGGATATCCATTTGAGGGACGTAGCGAGTAGGAAAACCATAGAGTTAAATGTGTTGTTTATCTGCCACAGACATTTACTCTTCACATCACAAGAATCTCGTGACATTCGTCAAGGCCGATTCCCAGACTTGCGGGAAGGACCCCGGCGGCATATTCTGGGAAGAAGACCAGTGCCGCCATCGTGAAGTTGCCAAGAGGTTATCTCCTGCGTTGCTCTCGCCAAATGGACGAACTAGCTAACTATGGATTTGTCCTCTGGCCTAGTGTGTAATGAAAAGATACATCAAATGAGAGACAGTTCGTAAACCCCCGGGGCTTCAATCTTGGTCTACTGGAAGCTTATTCTCAACTTACGTCTAGTGAAAGACTCGCTCCATCTCGATGTGCCCTTGAATTTCAATAAGTTTGCGACTGTGTTACAGGTATTCGCACGATTCCCTTTCCTAATGCCCTTCGGTTCCGTTGCGCTACAAGTCATGTTCGCCGGTTGAGGTCCTATGGGCGATCTATTCTATGGTACTCTAGTGCATCTCGCAGGGGAGCCTGCGTACTGCGCGGTTCTAGTTGAAGAAATCAGAGCCCGCTTTGAACATTACAATGCCATTATGCTAATATCGTTATCGACCCTCCCGTATCTCCATGCGTGCATAGAAGAGACACTGCGCATGCTTCCACGCAACAATATTGGGTTACCTCGCGTAAGTCTAGGTACGATAGTGGATGGCTATTCCGGCATGGGTGCCTCTGTTTTGAGGGTAATACAGAATAACGCCGGCTACCACGCAGCCCCTAGACTCACGTTCAAAGCTGCATTTGGGCATTTGCTCGCAGTCCCATGTATTTCCACGATCTTCTCCGCCTTCGGCCACCGCATTGGCTGCGTGCCTACTACGAACTTACTAAAAAAATATTGGCCACGCAGTAACCGTTCTCTACTCTCTGCTTCAGGCTTGCTCGCATTGGATTTTAGTATACGTAGCTAGGCCCCGCGTTAGTTGAGCGGACTACTTTGTGACATGCATGCATCTACTCTATATCTACCACGACTTTTACCTCTTTCCTGGCATGCTCTGCTCTTCTCCTTGTTTTTTTTGTATGCCACGCTCGCCTCCAGAATTTCTTATAGACATTATCACGGACGACACTATCATCATAGTCGAGGTTTCCGGGGAAAAATGTCTTCAGCAGTGCCAGCCCGGCAGTGGGAATCCATTTTTCGAGCTCCGTTAGCGCCCCTTGCACCCGAGCAACCTCTGTCTCCGGGACAGGTAGTAGCCACTCTGGAGTGCCGTCTTTCGCCTGCATAGATTCAAGCCATCGCGGCATCTGACCCGCATTGTGGCCGTTGCGCAGCCAGTCTTCGAGTACTTTCACATCCTCCGCTGCTTCCTGCAGATCTACATCGGCCTTATCGTCACTTTTCGGGTCTAGTCGTTGGGCGATGATTGTCCGCTTGCGATGAAATGGCTTGATTTTAAGTGCAGTCCACTCTAGCGACCTTGAGGCCCCGGCAGCGTAGACGTTTTGGAGCATGCCAAGGCCGCCTATGCCAACTATGAACCACGAATTTTCTTCTAGACCAGATGTACATATCAGGAGACCCGCCCATAGTGTAGCGAGTATGGCCGCAATGATTGGTGTCTCTGGGCGGCGCTGAGCCTCTGAAGTGGCCATAATCTCGAGGTTATATGAGTTGGGGCTTCCCACGAAGACCATGGCATACCCGTGGCCATTCCCCCGTGTTAGGGCATGAACGCTATGCCCGTTTAACCGAGCACCAGCCCATTTCTCTTGCCTCCATTGCGGTATCGCCCCTGTAACAAGCGCAAGCAGAGTTCCAGAGAGCAGGATAAACGCAGCGCCCCAATCACCGTAAACTACCCATGGGGCCACAGCGATACCCGCTTGAGTCACAATGGTAAGCCAGCCCGCCCACCAGATACGATCAGGCATCGGGTTTGGCTCCTCATCTCTTTCGAACGGCGCGAGCTCAAAAATATCAATGCGCAGTGAGGCGCCAGCGTTCTCATGCTCGTGCTTCACTTCTTGATCCCGTAGTAACCGCTCGAGTAACCACGACTGGTTATCCCGTGAGAATGAGTTGGCGCAGTTTATAACGAGCGCCGGCCGCTCTACTGCGGGCATCAGCTGCTGCTTGCCGACGGCCGACATGAGGCTGGTGAAGCCGAAGGCGACCCAGCCAAAGGAGAAAGCCACTGGTGTGAGCGCGATGCGCGGGCCTCTGTGGCCGAAGGGCCGGATAGAAAATCCTGTCATCTGTGCTAACGCCTTCTGCACAATGTCTCCACCAATCAGCAGCAGAAGGCTAAGAATATCGGCCGGGTTCTGCCATTGACCCCGGAGCTCTTTGTATGTGGGTATCATCTCTTCGGACATAATGGGTAGACATAGGCAGGGTCGCCTGATTTGAATCTGTCAAAAATTCCAACAGGTTGCCATCGTTCTGTGATGATGCGAGGCTTTGACTCGCAAGGTTGCTGGCGCCATGCATGCGTGGCGGTGGCTGGGGTGCTTATCCTACCAATGAAATGAATGTGCAAATGGCTTATCATCTTCACCAGGATTAGGACCTACATTTCGTTTTCAGGACGCTGTTTTAGCATCTTCTATTGTTGACGAAGTCACGTTAGAAGCCGTCTTTTTATTAATTCTGCGCATTTGGATGTGGTTGCTGGTGAAATGGTAGGGATATGAGCTTTGCATGCAGCCCGTTGATTCATGACGAAGGTAGAAAGACCGCTTATATACATGATCAGGGACGCCCGTGCCCCCTTCGTCTTATACAATTTTGGAAGTGAACCCTTGGCCATATAAACCCTCGAAATCGTTGGGATATGTATTCTCCAGGGGGTATGGGGTCTCGATAGCTCGCAAGGGTATGTGACATGATCGGCGGTCAGGCTCCTAGAGGAGGAGGGTCATTAAATGCACTTATAGGTAAAATCAGTGTAAAGAATTCGAACTACCTAGGTAGTGTCATGTAGCTAGCTAGGTATAGATTTTTGAAAAAGATTCAGCGATAAGATCCGAAATGATTGCATCGGCCAAAAGACTTTTCATCGATGTAGACATAATTAGTTCACAAAAAAGGAAACTACCTAATTAAGCAATCTGAGGTAAATTTACCACGGCTCGAACAGTAAAGTCTGCCTATAACTCATTAGTATTACCGACCTTCCGCCGATGTTAACCAATATTAATTTAACTTAACTCAATTAAGGTCATTTAATTGAGTTGATTGACACGAAAAAAAAAAAATCTGGTTTGGATTAATCAATCTGGCGCTCTCGTTGAGTATATTGAGATTGATAGGAAATAAAGGCCTGTTGAAAGTGTGGAGTGTAGTGATCTAAGTGATCTAGGAACAAGGTCTAACAGATGTGATCTCATGCCATGGAATCCGGAATTTGCACGTTAATCCCATTTCGTAAGGCCACTCCTGTCGGCCTTCTCGTTTTGTAAAAAAAACCTCTGGGCCAGCAGTATAGTAACCGTTCAGGGTGTTTCCCAAATCTTACTGTATGCTTGGGATATTTTCCGTCCAGGGAGTTATGTAAACAGAATCCGGCATCTACCTGAGACTTGAAATTGCTACCCCAATGATAATTAAACGTGCGAGGCAATACATAATACCCGTGGTATAGATAATCCTATTGTTGATCGACTGTTTAAATAGGCTTCGCCGTGGGTAAATATCTGTTTTAGCTGTAGCCGAAAGCCGTTTTGAACTAATAGACCCGCTTAGGATCTTTACGAGTTGGCCGAATTGGTGAATAAATTCGTTTGGAAGACATCCTCGAAACTCTGCATTTTCTTGGATATATTTAAGAAGCTTTTTTCTGAGAAACTTCCTAGGGTTGATATCATCTCTAAGTATCTTTTTAAAGTGTATATATTCTTTATTGGTGTTACAGACTGTTGCTAAATCCTTTATAGCATTTTGGACTTGGTGGTTGTCCGCCACGTGCCATGAATACTCTGTTATGACATTTAAGCATAGTTTCCTAAAGTTACCGCTGTTTCTACATGATACGGTGATTTGTGAAAGAGGGATAGTGAGGAGGGCAGCAAGGGGTATAATAGTGGATATTAGAGTGGCAACTTTCTAGAGGAGCTGTTCGGTGAAGGTCGGGAACTCAAAATTCCAAGCTATCGCATGGAGACTTCCGAGCCTTGCTGTTAAAGCTGTCAAAATGTAAAAAGCATAATGTGTTTTGTGTGCTTTGGTTTTAGGTATATTATCATTGGGAATCCGCTTTAGAGGCTTGCTATCATTTTTAATTTTCGAGTTAATTAAAGCCTGCTACAAGCTGTTGAAAGTACGTTGTTGTATGTTTAAGGCTAGCCTTTAATTAGGGCAACGCAAAGAGACTTCGATGGGTTTTTGAACGTTTTGTAGCTTATACTAAGAGCATACATAGGTTAAAACCCTACAGATTGCAAACGCCAGAGTCAGAGCTTCGAGCTGAGAGAAGGCGAGATGTTGCACGTTCTGAAATATGAGCGATAGTATTAGTTGTGCGATCTGGAGGACTGCAATAGCCTTTGTGAAATAATCCGTTTTGCTCTTGTCTTTAAGATCGTATTCGGAAAGACGGGGAATTTTGATATGCTGCCAACACTCAATGAAATGCCCGGTTGTCAATAATCTAGCTGGTTGGTTGGCTGGTGCATTTGACGCTGTGGGATCTGTCAAGGAGTCATCCTTCGGCAGGGAACCATAATCACATATGTAGAAGCCTCCCATGTTTGCAAAGTAATAGCGGGTGAGAGACCACTTTGTGGTGTCTTTTTGTTCCGGGGATATTCGTACCGTATCCCCAGGAAGCAATGGCGGCCTCCACGTCATTAGGGTTGGGATGACGCCGCCGACGGAGTCGAAAAATCCAAGGTAGGTTGTCCTCGAGATTGATATGACCGTTTTCTTCTAATAACCTCATGTCTCCCACGGCCATCACAAATTCCAGGATGGCATGTGCCATGGGGAATTCAGGGAAAAACAAGGTAAACGCTGCCCACCTGCATTTTCGCAGGAAAGTTTGCCACCAGGTCTCGTCTAGTCCTGGGATATTGAGATGCTGGATGGTCCATGTACAGGCAAATATGGTAAAGAGGCAATTCGCAATGATCGTGAGCCTACCGCGGCGACCAGGGCCTGCCTGCCAACCAAGCATCACAGCTTCCTCTTCAGCCATATGGCCAAGGAGAGTGTAGTAATTTCAAGGCGTATTGTTTTTCCTATTTAATCCTTGTCGAAAAACGACACCGTTATTGCGTAGCTTGCAATAACGGTATATCTGTGATATTCCTTCTGGACGATTTCAAGGAGATCGCGAATTAAGTTAAGATATATTCTATTATTGGTAAAAGACTCAACCACCGGTGCAGACACGAACAAAATTTTCCGTGTCTCTCTAATTGTAACATATACATGCATATCAGCCACAATCCCTTTCAGGCAACGCAGTCCAGCGTTGCACAATCCCTGCACATGCTGGTCATAACCTATGGACTGGCCAACAAACATCCAGCAACAAACTTTCTTTCAGTTACCTAACCCCCCAATACCTGTGAATATTTAACGGAATCGTTGAGAGCTACTTACATGCCTTCAGGCGCCTCAGTGCACTTTAGGTTCCTCGATACTCCATTCTACGTCGAACCTCTTTTCTTCAACCAGCAGATTAAGCGAACTTATACTCCGAACGGCTTTAGAGAAAGCTCGAGAGAAAAATGGCACTGACACAGAGAACGGTGAGTAAAGACATCGACAGAGTGAAAGAATCGCTAAGAGGAACTCCCAATACCACAGATCGAGATATCAGGGGCATGACAGATCCGCACCGGGCGGCCGAAAACGGGGAGATAGGTGTCGTAAAAGATTGGGGAAACCAAGATACTTTCACCGCTAAAGACAACTACGGAAAAGTCCCAATGTATTACACAGCAGCGAACGGCCACGAAGGGATCGTGCAAGCCCTAGCCGAGGCGACAGACATTGACCAACAAGATAACTTTGGAAGAACGGCACTACACTGGGCAGCGGAGAACAACCATGCATCTATCGTGAAGTTGCTCATTGAAAAAAAGGCCAACGTCAACCAGCAAGACCGCTCTGAGCAAACCGCGTTGTCTAGAGCGGCCTGGAGAGGATGGGAGGACATATTGTGGCTCCTGCTACAGCACGGGGCTGAATATCATCTGCCGGATCGGAACGGAAACATAGCTCTGCGATTGACCGTTAACAACGGACACAAAAAAGCTGCAAATATGCTCTTTGGGCAAATAGTACAGGAAGGCAAAGCGGATGTCAACTGTCAATCGGCCGCCGAAAAGGTGTTGAAGCAACCGTGGAGGGAGACTCTGAGGTTTTGGGATCCACACACAATGCTTTGGGCTGCTAGAAATGAGTATGAGAGAGTAATGCAACGGTTGCGCGAGGGAGCTTTCCAAGTTGATATTCGCTTCCCATACGATCACCGCTATCCGCAAGATCAGCATGACTCCCAGACGATTAACGGTTGGACCGTCCTCCAAGCTACTGCAAGGACAGGTGATTTAGATGCAGTAAACCGTCTTCTAGAGGCTCAGGCTGACCCTAATGCTGCTCCTGCTAAAAATTCTGGCCTAACAGCTCTTCAAGCTGCAGCTACAGAGGGTCACCTAGAAGTGGTAAACCGTCTTCTGGAAGTCGGAGCTGAGGTTCGTGAAGAAGCTATCGAGTTTGCGGCTAATGCCGGTCACCAGGATGTAGAACGCCGTCCCCGTAAAGCAAAAGATGTTGTGCAGAGTGCTTAAGGGGTATAGGATGTGTTAAATAGCTTCTTGTTACGAAACAAGAAAGTCGACAGGTGTTATAGAACGCCCCGGGCTGACTGAATAGGCCGCCTCACAGGGATCAGGTGTCACTATCAACTACCGCGATATCTAGGAGACAAAGAGAGCCCTTGTATATCAGTAGCATAGATACGAGGGTATCCTATAAACCTCGTGCATCAACAAGTGTCATATTGTCCCCCATCCTAGCAGTCCTGACATCACGCTTCCATACCAACACTTCATCATTTACGCATTACAGTCTACCACTACCACTACAACCGCTATCATTTAAGTATGCTGCAAGTTATTTCCTACAGTCATTATATAGTCTTGGTTTGAGCTTTATATTAACCCGAATTTTAGTGCCTGCTCTATCCGTTCTATTCCGTGTTGCCGCTGCTGGGACGGAATGGTCAAATAAACCGCGGACGCCAAGCCCATGTTCAAGGAAGCAAAGTGTAAGTGTTTTCTTATTCTAGTTCCTTATGAAAAGATATCAAAGATACGATGTAACTAGATCGAAGGGCTAACCGGTGATAGCGGGCGGTGATAAGTGCCGCTGCTGTTTCAAGGATAGCAAGTATCCGTATCCGGCCCAGTAAAGAACTATGTAGAGCAGCTGCTAAGCAGCCGCGTAGCCAACAGGTGTCCTTGAGATCCTGGGTGCCCATCTCGCTGAACCTTTCGCCGTCCTCCCTCTCAACGCCTACCGATCCGCTCTTCCCGCTGTAACTATACTTCTTCGACTCTTTAAGAATGTGTGGCCTGATCGGCTGGGAAGGCCGCGGAGTCTGCCCAGAATTCTGCTAAGAAGGCTCTGTCGATCAAGAAGAACTTGGCTACTTTGGTCACGAGGGTTGCTGTGGCTACTACCGGTGCTGGGTTATTAGTACCGCCATCAAAGATCGCGCTGGCGCGGTCGAAGCCAACGCTGCTCTCACAACAAGGTCGCAAGTATTATCCAGTGTCATGACCCTAGTATTTGGGGGGAAGGGGTTGGTGAGTATCTGTTGTTACGCGAAGCATGTACCAAAAAAAGAAAGAAAATACCCAATCCAAACAAACGGTTCGTGACAATGGCTGAGATACTCGCTGGAAGAGAGGGAAATGGCGATGGCCTTATTGAGGTTGTAGGAGAAGTAGACAGCGACGACATGGAAGATGAAAACGAAGAAGAAGAAGAAGAGAATGAATTAGACGATTTGGACAGTTTGCGACGCGATGTCTGCACACGATCGGGACGTCAAATAAAAATACCAAGTAGATACTTCAATTAATTAATTAATTTGCTACAGATCTATGTATCTTTCTAGTCAATTGCTCTAATGGTTGATTTATCCTGAATTATTGAAATGGGTGTAGTTTGTATTGGGTCATTTAATTTTGACTGTTTCGCCAGAGGGTGGTTCGAGAAGGGGTCGGGCATAGTAACGACAGGAGAGGCCGACGCCGGCATACGTCGGGCGGTCCCGGTAACTGACGCGATTGTCTTCCCTAACGTGGTAACAGGTAATAATAAACCGCGTCGCCTATCTATTTATGCCGTGATACAGCAACAAGCCTGAAGCATGCTGTATATAGTTGCACCTATCTGTACCGGCCCCGATAACGCCGGCTACTAAAGCCCCTCTTGTTTACGATTTGGTTGCACGGAGAGCTATATACTGAGATTTATCCCCTCGTAATCAAGAACGCAAAGTCCGTGCGAATTTTCAGTAAGTACTACATATATCGAATATCATGCCAGTGTTAACCTGACGCAAGGTGAGGGATCACGTCAGACCTCAGAATGGTCATGCGGTTATCATGTGCTAGAATCTGCGCGCACCATTTTTAATGAACATAGACTTCTCAACTTTAAGCAATATGTTTCATATTCATCTATATCAGTCTAGGCGATACGAGCTGATATGTTGGCGTGGCTGGTGATGGCCGAATTGCGAACCTCATCGGTAGAGGACAGGAGATCATCCAGTCTTGTCCACCGCCAGAATAGTTAATACAACGACAACAACAATGTCTTGCTCTCAATTACAGGCTATCATTTATCTTTATTGCTTATAAGCTTAATTAAAATGTATTATCTAAGGGCCTTTATGCCCGAGACAGGAGGAGTATCCGTTCCACTGTTCCAGCGCCACTGTCCTTCGATAAGCTCGCCTGGCTTGTAAGGGTTAGGGTAGTTGTCAAGGATCTCGTAAAGTGGCACATTTGGTCACCCCGCAGCCACCACTGCAGCCACCAGATTAGCCACAGGGTCCCTAGCTACCCTACCCCGCCCACCTACTAGGTACCTACTAGAATTCCAGAATTCCACACACGACCTAGACCGTCTTGTTACTCTAGCAGAACGTCCTCGGCCTCCATAAAGACTTTAAGACTACAACCGCAGCAGAGATGAAGTAATACACTAGAGGCTCCTCCCGTCCGGAGCACAAAAGCCCTTGTTTTTTAGGCCCGCAGAATGGTCAGTTACTTAGTCAGTCACTTAGTTAGTCAGTCACTTAGTCAGTCAGTCAGTCAGTTAGTCAACTACTATGCAGCTGGCTAGTTGGACTATTAGCTGATGCGGCGTTCACGCATGTGAACTAGTGAACTAGGGTTTATTCGACGCTAACCTAAAATAGAAATATCTTCCTAATCGGGAGCCTGTGACAGCCAGCAAAAAAATTAGACATCGACATAGACATATATGTAAAAACAAGGGCATACAAAGGCATTGGTCTTTTGATTACGACACTGATGTTGCATGATCTGATTAGTAAGATACCGCTTTCGTCAACGACTGCGCACTATACAGTATAATATGTCTGCCCTCCACTCTAGCTCTTCATAGGAGCGAGCGCTAAGAACGGCTTACCATGTTTTTATGCGTCAAACACCATCAATTAATCAATCAATTAATTAAGGCCTTAGGCTCTGATCTTCACCGCTCCTTCTATTTTGTCACTGGACTCTGAGAATCTCAAGAGCTGAAGCTCGCAGGAGCTGAAGTCTCGAGAGCTTATTGTAGCCCAATTGCCTCCATCTCCACCTGTCTGTCTTAGACAAGGCTCGATCTGTCACAAACCGTGTACGTATGTTAGTAGGCAATAAACTCTTGCTGTTGCACGAAGGTCTCTCAAACACCTCCGTGGAATTACTCCGACTATATACAGACGTGTTATACAGAAGTGTTGTGCCTTGTGACACGGCGGGATCTACACCATCCGTATGACAGACACTATAGTTGAATTTTAAGTCGCTCTCAAATACAGTATAAATGGCCGTGGAATGTGCTACTTTTGTGTACCTTTATAATTATTGCTACGCTAACATGCATGGCGGCCCGCACCTGGGTTACATCCCGATTAATCTGAGCTGAACGTAGATCTACTAGTAGATGCCGGCACCACATCCTTACCAAGCCACAAAAGTTCATGCCGGGGTACTAGCTTGATAAAACAACTTAGTGAGCCGTCCAATAATCAAGAGACACGGGAAGATACATCTTTGTGTCCCCAGCACATCATAATCTTGGAACAGAGTGGCAATTTCCGATAGTCGAGATCCGGTGAGTAAGTCATGGCTTCGGGATGGCCTAATACATTTTCGATCTGTGCTTCATACATAGCAGGTGTTAGAGCCTGCGCCCCCTCATTTAACAGCAGGAAGCCTTTAAAGGTTATATATGGCCCGTCTTGCTTCGAAAGGTGTCTTCAGTCCATGATACGATCCTCATAGTCAAGAGCGAAGCAATTTTATTGCAGTGATCGATTACGCTCTGACACTTGCAACAGTTATCATGAAGTTCACACAGGTATCGCAATGTTTACCTGTTCTGGCGTCGCTCTTCAGCTATGCTTATGCACAAACGCCGTCGGTGGACGATCCAGCCGTTCAAGAGCATCTGAAGAGAAGGACGGCGCTTATAGCCGAGGAAAAGCTTCAACGTCAAGGTATGAGCAATAACTACCACTCTTGATGGCTCGACCCAATCTTCATCTGGCTTTAGGGCTAACTCAAAGGTAGATTATGACTTCCGCTCCACCCTATCACCCGTAGCGCGACAAGCTGAGGCCATTGTCGGCGCGATCCGTCAGTACGAGATAGACAATTTCTGGCGAAAGCCCGCCGGCATAGAGCTTGAGGATAATGAGAGGTTTGCCGGAGAGATGTTTGCTAATGCCAAGCCTCTTATTCCATCCACGAAGCTCTGGGGAATCGTCTCTCGAATGCCGAAAGGGTCTCTGCTACACGTTCACTCCAGTGCCATCCTCCAGTTCGAGACAATCTTCAACATACTTCTCGATACTGACGGGATCGTCATTACAGCCTCCCAAGATGTCTCAACTGAACTCTCTGCAGAGAACGCTACACTCGCCTTTTCGCATGTGAGTGACATCGCGGCCGATCCAAAGGTAGCGAACGTCTCTATCGAGTCTCCGTACTACGTACCGGGAACCAAGGTTCCTGTCACATATGCAGCCGAAAGCTTCTCGGGTGGAAGGCCGGCATTCATCAACTTCCTAATGTCCAAAGTGGCCGTCACCAGAGATGAAGTCCTTCGCCACGATCTTGGCGTCGATGAAATCTGGAGAAAGTTTCAGTCATGTTTTGACCCAGCTGGGTCGACGATGACGTACGAGCCAGTCATACGAAAGACATACCAGAGTGTTTTCAATGCCTGGGTGGACGACGGCATCACGTGGGTTGAGCTTCGGTCTGGTGGATCTGCCAAGCTGGTTCCCGAGGGGGAGGACACTCCCAACCCCGATCTCGACTTCTGGATTCACGTGCTGTTGGACGAACTCCACAAGTTTCAAGAAACCGAGAAAGGGAAACAGCTATGGGGAGTTCGTATCATCTGGGCGGATTTCCGTGGGTTGGAGCGGTCTCAACTTTTGAGTAGTAAGTCTTGGAATTTTCTGGTCAAGATTGACATAGTAGCTTGAAAAGTTATTTCCCACATTTCAAGATACTAACACTATGGTTTAGACATGGAAAAGGCCATTGAACGCAAGCAGCATTTCCCTGATCTTTTCAGCGGCTACGATGTTGTAGCACAAGAAGATCTAGGGCGAACCTTACTCGACCTAGCCCCCGAACTCCTGTGGTTTCAAAACAGAACCCAGGCGTTGAATATTACGTATCCCTTTTTCTTTCATGCTGGAGAAACTCTTGGAGACGGCAATTCGACCGATGACAATCTCTTTGATGCTTTACTATTTGACAGTCGCCGTATCGGTCACGGATTCTCCTTATACAAGCATCCGTTACTGCTTGACCAATATGTAGAGAAGAATATCCTGGTGGAGGTCTGCCCGATTTCAAATGAAGTGCTCAGGCTGAGCACTGACATTTTGCACCACCCGATACCTGCAAGTAAGTGGGACTGACTCCTTTGACATTTGTTTCCCTCCTTCGTTTCTAGAGCATCTATTCCGATTCTGAATCTGTTTGGAATCAAAAAATTGAAATGCTACGGGTGTTGATGAAGGTCCCGATATGTAACGTTCAACTTGAGGGCCTACTAACACCAACTGCTGCAGTGATTGCTCATGGCGTACCGACAGCCATTAGCAACGACGATCCAGCCATCTTAGGAGAAGATTCTGCAGGCTTGAGTTTCGACTTTTATCAAATCATTCAAGGTTTCGACAACATTGGGCTAGGAGGTCTGGTAAGATTTCCTCTTCACCCAACAGCATGGAGTTTCGCTAACCAGATCAAATAGGGCGCCCTGGCTCAAAACTCGGTTCGTTGGTCAAACTTTGTAGATCAGAGTCAAGAGGAGTGGATCCGTGATATTCAGCTTGGACTTAATGGGACTGGCATAAAAGCACAGCGGTTGAGTCAGTGGCAGGAGAAGTGGGAAGCATACTGCCAGTGGATTGTGGAGGAATACGCTGATTGGAATGCGACACTGATTTCCAATCACAGGCTGTAATTCATCAATAAGCCTGGTATTTGAAAGTCCCTTCAAGGGCTGCGTGGTCAAATTCACAGCTTACCCACCGTCATGGTAGTCTCGGTCAAGTTATCGGACCCTACGGGACCGATTAACAAGACTGTTTCTATAACTATTTATTAATAATTAACTCATTGAATATTTTTCGATATAAATGGGATTAAACCCCGTAGAGCTGCGCGGCACATGCAAGTAAACTTCAAACGCCTTAGGTATCTGATTGGGCATACTAAAATGAGCGCGATGTCCAGCAACTGTATCGTATGAATTTTACACTCTTACTAGCACACAATACAACTACACTACTCATCACACTACCCCATCCTTCTACTTCACTTTGTTATAGGCTAGTAGGCCGGCCTCGCCAGCAACCTCGGCAATCGTCAAGGCCGTGCGGATCGCGATCAGACTGGCCTCTAGTGCCTCTCTGACGAATGGGATGAAGAAAAGAATGCCGCCGATGAAGTTGGCGATGAATTCTTCTCGCTCTATCTTTTCGATCTCACCGGCTGCCTCCACAACCTTGTCCATGCTGTCTATGGCGGACGCAATGGTCAATGCCGGTAGAAAGGAGGCATCGGCCATGTCTTGTATACTGAGAAGAGAATCCAGATCGCCGATGGCGTTGAGCAGTTCGAGGCAGCCGAAGAGGTCTTTGAACTTGTCGTACGATTTGCCGACCACATCCTTAGGGTTGCATATTTTGATGTTAAGGTCGCAGATTTGGTAAAGAAGGCAGCGGATGGCGAGAAAAACACGGATGCCAATAAGCAACTCTTCCAGAGGTTCGCCGACATGACCACGCAGATCAAGACCGCCAGAGTGGGTGACCATGGCCCCTATCTCATCAACGCAGCGGAAGACGCTCTTCGTGAGGAGGGGATCCATGTGGAGAAAGAGAGCATCGACCCTGGTCGCAGTCCTATCGATCATATGAGCACATGGAAGACGGTTGACTGGGAAAAGACCATGTCGCAAGCGGTGTCCTCTGGGTCGCTCTCCGAAGACGATGTAAAGAAGATTACGGGTAAAATGAGGGCTCAATTCTACAAGGACGACGGAACAGCCAGGGACCACCGATCCGTCATCAGGGCTTTCAAGACTAGCGAGTCTAAGGCCAAAGGATGCCTCTAGGAAGGTGTGAAGAGGTGGAAGACACGTAGAAGTGACGATAGATGAAATCCGGGTTTTGATGTTCGGGATTATGGTTTACATTCGTATGTCTAGAGATAGCTAGTCGTATTGTAATCTCGAAAGCCGTCGTTCGCTAAGCCTGGCTATGTGCCAACTTTCGCCTAGCTAATCTATCTCTGCAAGCTCTTGTAGGTTTAAGTTAAAAAAGTTTTCTAGACTGTATCGTATCTCCTCATCAATCCCATCTACATCCTCAACCTTCCCCCCTTTCAGCCAACTCCAATGATTTGCCAAATCAAGTTGAGGCTCAGTTAGCAAGAGCCCTGTATGGAGGTCTAGGAATCTGACATTCTCTCTCGGACACTTTGCGTAACCCGGGCCCTGGACCATCGACGCCCATACCAAAAGGCTTTCCTTCAAAGCAATGTGCAGCTCTCTCAGGGTTGAAAAATCGCGTAGTATCTCATGGCTCTTACGAAAAAAACAGGAATGCAAATAATGACCATGGAGCCCGGTTGGCACGGAAAACCTGAGGCGTTCGATATCAGCCTGGTACGGTCCAAGCCGTTCCAATTGATGGTCTGCGAGGCAAATCATGTCTTGCTGGAAGTTGACCCAGATGTACTTGGTATCAGTGCCACCGCACACAGGCGTAGATGTGAAGAAGGCCTTCTGGTAGGGCGCAATCAAGCGAGACTCTCGACAGACGTGCAGCACGGCAGGAGCCGGGGTTGGCGAGGCATAACCGAAATCTTTTGACTTGGGTGTTTTTAGGAACACGTGGATCTGCAAGATGCGCGGGCCCGCCGCCAGGGTCCAGATCTGAATGCGGAGTTCTGCCGGGAGTTTGGGGAAGGGATGGAAGGTAGTGGCCATGGTGATAAAATCTGGGGCTGAGCAGCGCAGGGGTCAATAGCTCGTCACCTCGTGAGTGACTAATATAAGGCTACCTGCCTCTTGTGGTATCTCAGGGTTCAGGGGTAGCGGAACTAGGAGGGGCCGAATAGGATTGTGTTACGGTAAAGCTTAACTAACGAGAGAAAATTTTTCTTTATTTTGGTTTCGCATTGGTCTAGTCCGAGTTGATGAGCGAGGATGGGTGGAAGAAAGGGGTTGTTAGTTGTGTTGGTTGTTGGTTGTTGGTTTTGACAACCTGCGCCCCGCCCCACAAATGGGTTCGGCGTACTATCACACCAATAGGCACGCGACGCTACGCTACGCTACACGCTTGTCGCGCAGCAGATCTCCCTCAACAAGCTTCGTTCCCGCACTCACGTAGGAGCTACTGCATCTAGGTACTTCACGGCTATTCAAGACTTGCAATTTGTAGTTGCGTCGAGATCAAAGCGAATTATCGACTAGACTGCTTAATGAGTTCTGGTCCAGACCGCGACATGAGGTTCCACAACACAGATAAGCGAGTGCTTGGTGGAGTGAACAAGTTCTAATTACGGACAAGCGACCTCGTTGTTGCCCTACTCGTGAGATAGGATAGAGAATAGAAGTGAATTGTTTTTTAGTAATTTCCTTCCTTTTTTACTTTGATCAGCTGCTCATCCCTCCACACAATGGAACCTTGGGCTTCATAGCAACCTTGTCCTCCTATTACCTTCGGTTTTCGCCTCTCTTATACGTCGTCAGCTCTCTGTGTAACTCAAGTTGAGCTTGGTGGATATTGTCTCACACGAGCCCACTTACCTCAAGGTCCCCTTCACCATCTTCTCTAACGCCAAGCTCCCAACCTGCTTCTAGTACTAGTTATGAGACCTACACACTCTCTTACGATGAAGCCCGCCATCACTCTCGCTCTGAGCTATACCTTCGCTCTGGCTGCAGCGAGTACCTATCCCAAGCTTCAATGGGACCCCGCCACCATCTCCACATGCATCGAGTGGTTCGATAATGGCGGCTTGGACACTTGCGAGTCCATCCGCAGCTTATTCAACATCTCCCCTCAGGATTTCCACACCTGGAACCCCTCAGTCGGCTCGGACTGCAAGCCGTGGGAGTACCAGTCCTACTGCATTTTGACCAAGGAGAGGCTCGCTAGTCTCACTTCCACGAAAACCACCGCTGCAGTAACAACAACAACAACCACCTCGACTACTTCGACTACACACACACCATCCCCTACGGCGTGGAATGCGTTAGGCTGCTACACTGACGACGATGCCCGCTTTCCCGTCTTGGAAAAGCAAGTACGCAGCGCCGACTCCGCTCTTACTATCCCGTCCTGTGAGGACGCGTGCTGGAAAGCTTCTAATGGCACTGTACTCTACGCGGGCGTGAAGCAGGGGAACCAATGCTGGTGCAGTAGCTTCGTCGGCGGACAGACTGCGAGGAACGAGGCCGACTGCAACACCCCATGCAGCGGGGATGAGGCGGCCATATGCGGCGGCACGAACAGAATCAATGTCTTTGAGCCGGTGACTACGAAGTCCACCCCCACAAGCGTTAGTACATCGACGCGTAGCACAGAGACTGTAGAATCCACCACTACGGCTATTCATACAACGACACTCACCTCAGGAGCCTCGAAAGGTCGTAGAGCGTAATAACTAAAGAACGGAATTGACGAAGTCGAAGTCCTGACATAGACACATTACGTTTTTTGTAGTTAAAGTATCTAAAAAGATTGGAAGGCTGATATAGCTTTCCAACTATTCATCGCATTAGTACATATTTGTAGTTTAAAACCTTGCAAGAGCATTAATAATAAAATCGTCGCCTCGTTTTCTTTTTAAATTTCACGTAATAGTAGCGTGGAGATTTAGTAAGGTGGTTACAAAGTTGAATCATCTTCCAGATGGATTAACTCCTAGTCGGATTGGCATACAACCCGTTTACAGCAAAACTTTCTCTATTTATGCTAATACAACTGTTCTAAAACTCGGCTTTGAATCTACCCAGCCTTGCAAGGTCACCCATCCTAGTGCCACACGACGCGCAATTGCTCCGTTCCATCTCACAGCCATGATAAGAATACCCGGCTGGGCGAACCGGAGCAGATCCTCTGGCCGGTCCATATGGAAGCAATTTTTCTTCAGCGATTCTTCGTCCACCTCGCCGGAAACACACGCAGGCATGGATCCTACAGCTAGGGCAATAAAATCTACATCGGCGGCTTGATCGGGTGTTGCTATACTGCGCAGTCGATACTCGACCGTGCTGAGCAGTGCGCCGACCTTCTCGCCGCTTTGCGTATGGCGGATGAGGAAGTGCGTATTAGGCACATAGATGTCACCGCGGAGGTGTTCTTTGTCGCCATCGTGTTCGACGCGCAAGACGGACCATTGGGTACGGGTGAGAAGATGTCCAGGATGGAGGCTAGGCGGGATAGATGGGTCTTGTGTGTCGCTGATTCTACGTCGAACTTCAGCCCAGAATGCCCCGACTGTTGGCCAGCGAGATGCTAGCTCTTCGGCCGACATGGCGGGGTCGGTTGGCGAAACGAGCAGATCAGTGGGCACGTCCGCTTCGATGCAGCCTTTAGCCCATGCTAGAGCGAGAAACTGGCGATAATCCGGGACATCGAGGAAATTATCGAAATGGGGTTCAGCTGTTGGGTCTTGCTCCGCCCAAATCTGGTCAAGGCGTGTCCAAACGATTTCGTCATTGATGGCATTGATCTTGCGGGTACTCTGTTGGCTATGTTCTCCGTTCCACGTGGTCCATTCGCAGAGCGAGCAGTAGAACGAGCCTCTTTGACGGATTGTAGAGTGCCGGCTGCCGTATAATCTACAAGTCGCGATATGCCCAATTAAAGAAGCCCAGGACCAAGAGGGGAGTATCACGTCTTCATCGCCGGGCCGGCGCTCTTGAAGGTTTGGCCAGTCGTATGGATACCACAACAACGCACGGCTAAAGTCGGATTCCGGTAGTCCGAAAATAGTTCCACCTTCCGAGTAGAATGCATTCTCAATACCATTAAAGGCATGATACACATCGGAGGGATAAGTCAGGATGCGCCGAGAATAGTGCTCTATGTGCCGCCTGTAATCCTCATAATTGTCGCTAATTAGGCTAGTCCCGCTGCTATCGGGTACTCTCAGGCAGTTGCCCAGGGGCTTTTGAGATGCCCGATCAGCTGAGAAAGTGTTTTCGCGCTGGACACCCTCTACACATTCGAACCAGATTTCGGCGGGGGTAAAATACAACTTGCGCCTTGCCAGGACAGCTTCCTGGTATGTCCAGCCTCTTTCGTTCCAAGTGCTTTGGGTGGCCTTGCCGAAATCATTTAACTTGTTAGCCATGGTGAATCCAAAAATAGTGGTAGGGATTTGATGTGTGTCCCTAGCAAACTCATCATGGATACCGGTTAGACCTGAATGCATGCTATCTCCACAGGCCGCCACTATGACAAGGTTGGCACGGGAGTATATTGCCTCCAACGACCTAATCTGCCCGTACTTGTCCTTTTTGTCATCTTGCACAATGCAGAGCCTGTCGACCCATAGATATCTCTCGCCTAGTCGCTTACAAACTTCCATGGCATGCGTAATTGTTCGCGGCAGATGGCGTAAACTACCCGGTTGCTTTAAGAAGGATATGTTATCGCGACGTGCTGTGATCTCGTTTGATAAATCGGTACCCCAGACATAACTGAGTGAAACAAAAGGAAGATACGGCTCGATGTGGGCGTCGACGACGGATTCCAGCTCGACATCTACAAGTCGAAAGTTTTTGGGCAGCTTTCCTGTCCCTTTCTCACAACAGGCTCTGTGCTCCTTTTCGCATACAGCCTTCCAGCGGCGTGCTACAGCCCACTCGACGGAAGGTGGCGCAACCGAGAATGTTTTTAAGTTGGCGAAGTTTGGTTTCGTCGAAGTGGCACTGTTAGTAGCAGGAAGTGCCCACCGCGATATCTTATTGTGTCCAAGCTTCACGTATTGAGGGTTCACCGAATTTTGAATAAAGCAAGACGCTTTGCTCGTTATATATAGTATGATCTCTGTCTGCCAATCGACGCTGGCAGTGTTTCCTCTGGAGCGATCCAACTTCTCAATATTTATTCGTCTCATGATATAGATCGGTTTTCCCTCATTGATTGTATACTGACGTAGTCGGGAATCTGCTTGGGCGATCCGAAGGCACCATCGACAAAATGCACACTCCTCCTGCCTTAAATGTAGTTCCGCCGGTGTCCCGAGCACGATATCAAATTGTCCGTCGAATAAGTCGCGAACATATCCGCACGTCAACAAATGGGATGGGCGGATGTGAGAGCAGAAAGAGCACAGCTGGCTCTTATCAGCTTCGAACTCGTCGCATTCCGGGCAGTTCTGATGCGCAACATTGGGCGCGATTTCATTCTGATCATCGAAGTCCAATTTCCCTTGCCGAACATAGCCAGCACAGATTGAACAGGAGCCAGTCAGGTGATCCTTTTTTGCAAGGGGCATAATGCGATGTGCTTTTCTGGAGCTAACGGTGTGGCATAACAGGCCAAGAAAGGGCCCTTGGGATCGATTGATCGCTGATATTTATAGTGAACATCGTACTTGGCTTGCCGAGAGCCAAACCCCGCTAGTATTCGATCCTAGTCTTTCTTACAGTGGCTTTAAATCCTGAAGATCTGCATGTTTTCGCAGCGTTTACTGGTGGTGCCCACTATTGAGGATCAACGTCACGCTGCGCCTTTCTTGTGCCAATAATATTAACCATTCCATCTGGCTAGCTACGCCCGCCTGATCCTGGTCAACACAGCGAAAGGCGGCGTAGAAGATGTTGGACAGTTCAAACCGAAATTGACTGGGGTAATCGATAAGTTACTGCTTAGGTAAGATTCCCAGGCCGAGGTACGGACCAACCATTATTTAATAGGTAGGAGGTATGCCCGTCCCCCATTCAATTGAATTTATGCAGCTATACTTTATTACATGTTTATAACAAGGGTTAAATAGCCCTTAAGAGAATATAGTCGAACTAGGAATAACCTAATCTTCTAAGGTGCCAAAGAGTCGTTTGACGGCTATTCTTTTACTCATTGCGTTCAGTGTGTCTCATACCGAAGCAATTTAATTGGCTTCTTAAATAGTAGTTTACCTACATGTCATCCTGTGTTCGGTCAGTATCCGAGTTTAACCGCCTTAGCAAACTCTGAGAGGCGATTGAGCCTACTCAGCTAAGTGCGGGCCATCACTCGAGCCATCACGCGAGCCATGACGAGCGCATACTGTCAGATATAAGCGACGGCATGCAATTGGGTTAAATGTGTTGTATTGATTGATATGATGATGTGGTTTTTCATGTAGTAATAACTGCGTCTGTAGGCAGAATTGTATAAGGGCCTCTGTTATCCTGACATAGGTCCGTTATTAAATACCTTTTTAGTTAATATACCGAATAAGCTTATATCCTGTTGGAATAACTGGTGTTGGTTGCAACCGTACGTGTAAGCACGTACGAAGTTATCGTTACGTACGAGGTTATCAGCACGTGCGCACCTAATTCCCCTTATCGTATTAGCTCGTACGCTAGCAGGAGTTTTTACCTGAGGTAAAAACTCTGCTTCGTACGAAGCCTCCTTTTCATATAGAGAGATATAGATGAATATAGTACAATAGATTGTATTCTATTCCACGCGTGTGTTTAACGTACGATATCGTACAAAGCCCATTCAACATATCCCTTATATTTGACACATACAGCCCTTGTCACCTCAAAGCACAACGCTTTAACCTTGGCTTCTACAGTTGTCCTTATACGGTTTGTAGTTTGGCCCAGATTAGTACATAAATTATTACACATAAAATAATTCATATAATTTTATATTTACTTTTTATAACTAAATAAATAGTTAACGCATCCCACAAGCTAGTTTTGCACACAAGCAAGTTTTGTTGGATTTCAGTGTATTGCGATCACGCCACGTGTTGTTGTGTAGCTCTATCTCCTCTTCTAGCCTGAATTTACAGTGGTTTATGTGTGCGCCAAGACTAGCCCTGATGCTTAGTCATTAGCGCAACTAGTGGCTTAGGTAATGGTGATCTCCTCATCTATGCCTTATAGGCTCGCATTTCCCACTTTATCACTTAGTATAATCCAACAAGTTTCGCACTTTTTTTGGTGTACTTTATAAGCTAATTTTTTATACAAAAATACTTATTCTACTTTTTAATAACTCCGCAAAAAAAAGGTTGTACAACAAAATAATTAGTACTATTAGATTTATAATAAAATAGCGAATTTAATAGTTATTTTTTTTATTTTTTAGCTATTTTATTTAAGCGTATAGCTTTAAAAAACAAATTTGCAAAGATTATTTTAGCGTAGTTTTTAATAACGCTTTAAATAAAATAGTTAGAAAATAAATAAAAAATATTATTAGATTTGTGATACGACCTCATAGGGGGTGTATCCCCACGCGCCGTGGCGCGTGTGCCATTGTGCCATTGTGACAGCCTGGCGGCTGCCAGGCAGCTAGCACACATGTTTATAATTAGATCTTTCTCCAAGACTTAGAGTCTTGGCTTTTCCTTTCATCTACATCATATACTTAATACACATACATTCTACTCAGACCCCAGGAAGCACCTATCAATTTGCTATTTTATTGCGAATCTAATAGTACTAATTATTTTGTTGTACAACCTTTTTTTTACGGAGTTATTAAAAAGTAGAATAAGTATTTTTGCATAAAAAATTAGCTTACAAAGTACACCAAAAAAAGTGCGAAACTTGCTTGTGTGCAAAACTAGCTTGTGGAATGCGTTATTCATTTTAAACAGTACAAATAGTTTTATACGTTAAAACTTAATCTTTTTGTTTGCGTTTAGGCTTTGGACCCTTAGCAAAACCCAAGTCCCAAGTATAGTCTGTGTTGGGGGCCCTTGGGTTCTCGGCAATGGGCTGGGTCTTGAAACCCTAAGCAGCCCGGCCTTGTCGTTTTCTAGCAGGAAAGTCCCGATGGAGGACATTCCCCGACATAGGAGAAGCCAGAGTATGTGGTTTCCGATTTGAGGAATATGTTTGGGTGAGGTAGAGGGGTAGAGGGTGTTGTGAAAGGCATAGATCCACTGTGAGGTGGGAGATTTGGGATGATGAGGTTGGTTAGCGGTAGGGGATATATTGATAGATATTTTTATAGACCATGTTAAAATTATGTACGGCTTCAGCTTGGGTCGACAGAAGACATGTTAGAATGTAATAGCAGCTAAAAGGCCGTTGTAATGTAACCTTAATTTTAAAATAAATAAATTAGAGAAGCAAAACTTGCCTAATTCTTAATTATCTATAGTATATATTTATTAAAATCCGTATTAGTGTTCGATAAACCGTCATTTATACAGTACTATACAGAAAAAAATCAACTCTATTACATAAGTTCACTTAATCCCGACACTAGGATTGCCTCATTGCTACACTTAGCTAGTAGAGGTCTTCGTTGTAAGTATTCGATTTTGAAGGAAGCAAGATTCCGAGTTAACCTATCGCCGCTATCTTGATATTTACCATTCTGCGGGCGCGTAGAATTAATTCAGAGATTGAAATAAATAATCAACCGTTTTACCCAACTAGATATTCCTATTATGATTGTGCAGCCCTTCGATTTGCAATTCTAGCAGATAACCATCTGTGCGTCCCTACGACGTGGCCCCAAACTCTTCCATCTTCTCCCTCAGCTTCCCGCCTCCTTACTTCTGCAGCCCTTTGTAGTCGCTCCTCCTCCC
This sequence comes from Xylaria digitata, assembly GCA_022495195.1. Taxonomy (NCBI): domain Eukaryota; kingdom Fungi; phylum Ascomycota; class Sordariomycetes; order Xylariales; family Xylariaceae; genus Xylaria; species Xylaria digitata. Next base: position 656,188 of record MU376942.1, on the reverse strand, counting down.
TCTGCCTCTCCTCTTCCGCAACTACCTTCCTTTCATTCTCTAGTTCTGCAACCGTTCTTATGACTCGATCTCTTTTTTCCCGGTAATTTTCAAGGTCCTCTGCAATTGCTTCACAGAAGGCCTTTGATGGTATTTCGAGTTGGCGTGCCCTAGACCCTTTTACCGAGTTTATAATGTCATGGCAGACACAACCTTCTAGCGAAAGACTTAGCGATGCCGATTCGACTGGGTTGCCGTTTGCGTCTCGGATTTTCTACTGCATAAATCAGCCTTTTGGTGCTCCTATCAATATTTGCGGATTATACCATTTCATGAACCCGCCCAACTGTTAATCTGTTATTTCTTATTTCTGCTCGCCACACCAGAATCGATGCGCCTCCTGTTTCATTAATTTCATCTCGCAGATAAGAGTATTCCCCGTTTTCATCCACTTGGGCAGCGCGATATCTTTCCTTTGGTCTCCTTTCTTTCTTCTGCTCAGCCTTGAGCATCGCATTCATATATACCACAACTACAGTTCGGATCCTGCCCCTCGAATAAAGTACTGCCCGGAGTCATTTATTACCTAAGTAATCGTACGCAGCTTTTAGGGCATTACTTTAACTTTAAAAACAAAAATAAAATGAAAATGAAAAAGAGTGATTCTAAGAATAGCTTACTATAATCCCGAGCCCTATACTTTAACTCCTCTCTACTACTAGCCCACCTAACTTCAAATACCAATGCTGGAGGGCATCTGAGATTACAGTGGTGTTTTATTCCACCGTCCAGTGATTTCTTATCCCTCAATCCTTCGGAAGCTTCAAGGTCGATATCCCTATGCATGTGCAGTCTAAGGGTTAGGGCGGCATCGGAGATTCTATTACTACTCGATTCCCGAAGTCGGGCCCGCCATGCAGCAACATGTTCGTTGAATACTCCTACTATCCCCTCGTGCACACCAGTGGACATTCGGATTTCAAACCGGCCTGTAGAATGTGTATACTCAAATCTATTATAATCAATAAGTATTATCGACAATGTATAATAAAAAAACGTACCGCAGTTTGTTTTCGAAGTAATCTGTCTTCTTCTTGCTCTATAAATACAAGAAGTAGCTTGTATTGCCATGGAGTAAGTGTCCTTCTTAGGATTTCAACACGAGAACCCCTTATTTTCGGTATTTCTCTGATCAAGTTGATCGTATCTTATACCCGGGTAATATCTGCCTGAGAGTCAGGTTGTTTTGCTCGAGGTTGCTTCGCTAGACTAGAGAAGTTGATAATTGAGTTCAATATCGATTTAGCGGATCTAAAAGAGTTGCTTTGTTTCTGGTCTAGGTATGACACCAATATTGCTGACAGACTTGATCGATCATCACTTTCGTCGCTAACCTCACTATTGATAGACTAGTGAGAGTCGTGATCAGTCTCATGTGCGATTACCTCGGTGGTGTCACTCTGAATAGAGTAGTCGGTATTTTCTGTGACTTCCTTGGCCGAGACTACCTCTGATGAGGCACTAGGAGCATGCTGTCCAACAATGCTCCAGTTCACCGACGGTTCAAGCTCTGGTGCCATGGGTTGGGTGTCCAGTTTGGGGGAGTCGGGGCTTTGTTGCTGCTTGGATGGATAGATCATTAAAGGCTCGTCTGAAGCCATCTTGGAGCTAACTAATAAGCAAACCGCATGGGCTACGGGCCGGACGGCTGCGGGCCACTTACACTTATCGGCACTGTAGGGTAGTTTCCATATAAATCTGTTATTACCCCACTTTTTTAATAAATTAATTAAAAGTCGGAAAAAAATCGGAAAAATACAAAACTAATACTAAAACAGAAAATATATTAATTATTATTTATAAAAAAATCCAAAAAAATAAATTTCTTATTTTAATTAATTTTTTTTATTTTATAAAAATTTTTAAATTTTTTTAATATGTAAAAATTATACAGTGCAATATAAATTTAAACAGCTTTATGTTTTAAAAACAGAATAATTAAAAGCCCCACTTTATTATAGCTATAAAAATTAGTTTAAAAAATATTTTAAAATAAAATATATATTTAATTTAAAACTTTATATTTTTATTATTTTTTATTATTTTAATATTAAACGTTAAAATTAAAATTTTTATATTTTTTATATTTTTTTAATATAGCACAGTATACAGTGTTTAAAAACTTTTTTTTTACATATAAAAATAAAGTGTAAAAAAAATAAAAAAATTTCTGAAATTTTAATTTTAACGTTTAATATTGTAACAAACGGGTTCTATTCCTTGTACGAGTGAGCCTTCCACATAGGTTGGTTTATTTATAGGTGTGGATCGTTGTTTAGTCCGTATGACTGGAAGGGGGTAACGCTTGGTAAAGGATGTTATAAAGGATATTGTGTAAAGGTATTTGTTAAGAGGTTAACTCTTTTATAATGTATTTTAAAGATTAAACTATAAGCTTAGATTAAACAGTAAAATAAGAAAAGATTAATGCTAATTATAAAAGAAACTTTTTATGTTTTTATAATATTTTTTTTTTTTACATATTTTTTAGATAGCAATAAATAGCTAGCTATTTTAACTATTCTAGATAGCAATAAATAGCTAGCTATTCCAACTATTCTAAATAGCAATAAATAGCTAGCTATTTTAACTATTTATTACGTAACTTTTGTGCTTATAATTAGCTATAGCTTGTTTTTTGGTCCAGCCTCTTATTTGGTCTATAACTACGCTAGGTCCTTTTTTCAGGCTATTTTTCTATTAGTTCATAACATTATTTCTTTTTTTCTAGAATTATTGTTTTTAATAATAAATAATAAATGTTTATGCTTTCTGTATAATTTCTTTTTTTTTGCCTTATTTTTTACTATGGCTAATCATATAAAAAAACGTTACAAAAAACTATTGTTTAACAAAAAATTTGTAAAGCGTAATTCTTTTTTTTTTGTTATTATTTTTTGCGCTTTAATTATTATGTTTTTTTTGTGCTTTTATTGCTAACAACGTAGATTTAAATACTTTTTTACCGAATCTAAATCAAGTTGTTATTTTATTTATATTTGTAATATCCGCTTTTAATATAATACTAAAAGTTTGTTTGCCGATTAACTTAACAAAATTGCTGCATAATACAAGTTGTTAAAAAAAGAATTAAAAGTTTTTAAAAAAGCTACTAAGTTAGCGCTCGCCTATGTATGTTGCTTTTATAAACAAAAGAAAATGTAGTATAATAAAATAATAAAAGCTATAGCTTATAATATTATAAATCTAAAAAAATTTAAGTTTTTTAAAAGGCGCAAGCATAAAAAAGAAAGTTGTTAAGTTAATAAAACTGCTGCTTTTGTAGCTGCTTCGTTTTTTTTTAACTAAAACGTGCTTAACTTTTTTTCTGCTTAAGAAATAAACTTTGCTTTTTTAGCTTTAGTCGATTAAAGTGCTGTTAATAAAACGTTATAACCGCTTGTATTGCATACTGCAAATGCTTTTTAAGTTTTTATATGTTTTTTATATATAAATATTTTATTTATTTAATTAAATATTTTATAGTACGTTTTTTTTAATATAAGTTTAATATTTTTTTTACTTTGTATTTTGCTTGGTTTTTTTTTATTTCGATAAACGTTTTTAATATAGCGTTGTTTAATGCTTTTTTTAATAATAAGATATAGAAAATTAGATGTATTTTCATTTTGTAAAATAATAATAATTAATAATTAGCTTTTAAAATAATTTTTTCGATTTTAAATAGTTTAATTTGTTTAAAATCTAGTTTGTTGCTAAGTTATTTAGTTTTAATGTTTTTTTTTAAAAAATATATTTTATTTTCTTTTTTTAAAATTAGCTTTAACAACTTTAATTTATTATAGTATGCTTTTATATGTTGCTAAATAAATGTTAAGTTGTTTTTAAGTTTTTGTTATATTTTAATAAGCTTGTTTGTTTGTTTTTTTATTATTAGCGCTATTGCTTTTAGAATTTATGTTTAATTATTTTTTAGGTTAAACTTATAGTTTGCTTTAAATAGTAACATTTTTATATTTTTGTTGTTTAAACTGTTATATACAAATTTTATTAAAAGTAATAATTTAATTTAGTTATTTTGTTGCTTATTAAAATAATATTTTAAGTATTGTTTTAACGTTTAGTTTAATTTTTCGGTTTGTTTATTTATTTGTAAGTAATAAGCTATAAATAGCTAATACTTAATTTTTAAAGCTTTTATTAAAGATTGCTAATATTTAAAAGCTATAATAATGCTTTTATTTATAATAGCTTTTTTTAGAATGCTATGTTTATTAAAAACATGTTGTATTATTATATACGCAAGTTTTTTTATTATATTTAATTCTTTATATAGCACAAAATGCTTATACTTTATAAATTTGTTTACAATAACTAAGATTAAATTATATTTAACTTTTGTTATTAGTTTTTTTAATTTTAATAGCTTAATAATAAAATTAAATAATATAACTTTTTATGCTTTGTTAAATATTTTAATAAGCTGTAATAGTTTATAAAGCTTATGTTTTGCTGCTTTTGCTTTTTTGCAAAAGTTACATTTTTTGCATACTGTTTTAAAAATCTAATTTTAGTTTTGCATTATAAAGTTGCGTTTAAATTTTTTATAAGTTTTATAAAATTTTTAATGTTTATACAATAGTGTTTTATAAAAATGTTAAGCAAATTCTTTTTATAAATTATTAGGTATTATTATTTTTGTTTTATACCTAAGCTATTTATTTTTGTTAATTAAGCTTAGTATTACATTTAGTGCTAAATACAGTGCTGCTTTCTTAATCTGTTTTGTTTATTAATTATTAAGTAACTGCTTTATATATGCTAATGCTAAAACAAAAATTCTTTTAAGTCCTTTTTAAAATAATATTTAACTTTTTTTTAATTTGTCCGTTTTATATTTATTTTTTTAGCTTAGAATATTTGCTTTCCGATTTTTTTTGCTTTTAATATAAATAATTTTAAAATTAAATTGCAACAAAAATTCTGCTTATTTAACTTGTTATTTGTTTAAAACCTTAGTTGTTATAAACAAAGTTAGGTTTTTATAGTCTAAAAAAACTTTAATTAGTATTAAGGTGATACGACCCCATAGGGGGTGTATCCCCACGCGCTGCGGCGCGTGTGCCATTGTGACAGCCTGGCGGCTGCCAGGCAGTTGGCACACATGTCTATAATTAGATCTCTTTCCAAGACCTAGAGTCTTGGCTTTTCCTTTCTTCTACATCTCATACTTAATACACATACATTCTACTCAGACCCCAGGAAGCACCTAACATAAGGTTTCACTTAAATAATATTTTTATTTTTTAAAAATTTAAACTATAACTATAAGCTTTTTATTTAGTATTTAATAATTTATTGCTAGTTTTAAGAATTTTTTTAAAAAAAATGCCACCAAATATAACTTTTTGTTTTTATTTTATTGTTTTAATTGTTTGCTTATTACTATATTGTATGCGTTAACTTTAACTTCGAATTTTTTATTTAAATTTAGTAATTATATTACTAGTTTTATAAAAATTGCTTTTTTAATCTGTTTAAACGCCTTTTATTCTTTTGTTTTTTATTTAAACATTGCATTTTTTTTTATAAGGTTTATAAATAATGCTGCATATTTTTCAAATTGCATAACTAAAAGTTATATATAGTTAATAAATCCTATAAACAATTTTATATTTTTAATGCTGTTTAATATAAGCTATTTTTTTATTGCTTTAATTTTAAATTTTTAAATTTTTATTTTGCTTAAAATTATAATAAATTTTAAAAAGTTTATTTTTTATATATAAAACTTGCTTTTATTTAAATAAACTTTTAGTTTAATATTTTATAATGCTTTAAATATTTTTTTAACATGTTTTTTATATTTTTTTAAAGTTTTTAAATAAATTAAAATGTTGTTTAAATAAACTATTATAATTTAATTTAAATAGTTTTATAACACATTTGTAATTATTTTTTAAAAACTTGCTAATGCGTTAGTAAGCCTAAATAGCATTACTTAATATTTATATAGTTTATAAAGTGTTTTAAATGCCGTTTTTTATTTGTTTTTTTTAGCTATTTGTATTTAATAGTAAGCGTTTAGCAAATCTAATACTATAAACTATTTTGCTTTATAAAATCGATTTTTTAAATTATTAATTTATAGTATTAGTTTTGCAAATTTTTGCGTTATAAAGTTTTTATAGCAATAATCAACTATTAATTTTTATTTTAATTTTTTGTTTTTTTTTGCTTTTTTTAATATTTATAAGATTAAGTATCTTGCTAAAAATTATAACAGTTAAATAAATCTTTTTTTTAAATTTTTTTTTAAATATTAATTTAGCTTTTTTAGCTAATTTTAACTTATTTTATACATTAGAAAATGTTTTAAATATTGTTTTTTTTTTAAAAGTATATAATAATTTTATTTGTTATGTTTTAATAATTCTATTTTTTCTAATTGCTTAAATAAGTTAGCAAATTTTGCATACTTTTTTAATACATTATTTTTTCGTTTGTTTTTTAGTTTTTTAATTATTAAATATATTGCTATGCTTTTTTTAAATTTGCTTAACGCCTTTTTTAGCTTATTAAAAGCTAAATTTCTTTTTAGCATATTTTATTAAAGCCAGCCAATGCTTCAATTTATTTTAAAATTGCTTTTTTTTAACTAAAATATTTTTAAAATTGCATTAAAACTATACGTATTAATAATGTTAAACATAAGCTTTTTTTTATAATTATAAATGTTAAAAAAAAGTTCTGCAGTTTTTTATTTAATTATATTACTGTTATAAATATTAAAACTTTTATTAACTGTTATAAATAAATAAAAATTGTTTTTAAACTTTATTAATATTTTTATTTTTTAAACAAATTATAAAAAAATAAAATCTTATAAAGTTTTTGTATTAAGTAAAACCTTTATTTGCTTTTTTTAATAATTTATATTTATTAACACTTATATTTTTATATATATGTTTGCTACATACAAAGATTTTTTAATTAATTAAAACAGTTGTTAGTTTATACTAACTGCTTTTTGTTGTTTTTTATTTTTTAAGCTTTCTGTTGTTAGTTTTTGCTTTTATTTCTGCTATTTTTATTATTTTAAGCCAACATTTTAAATATTATATTAAAAAATACTGCCGTTTACTGTTTTAAGTTTTTTTTTGTTTATAAAAATAACTTTTTTTTTTTTTTAAAAATAAGTTGTTATATACTAGCTTTAGTTTTAGCTTTTTGCTTTTTTTAATAAATTTTTAATTTTTTTATTATATATACCTAACATTAGTTATAAATATATAATCTTAATTTTTTTTTATAACTAATATATTTTTAAGTTTGTTTTAAATTTTTTTTAAAAATAGCATATTTGTTTAAATTTTAATATTTAAATAACAAATGTTTAACTTTGTTAATTTCGTATAGTTTTTTTATAAAGTTTTAATTAATTTATTATAAAAACTACTAATTTTGTATTTTGTTTACTATATAAATATAATATCGATATATTATATAATATGTTTAAGAAATCTTATAATATATTTTGTGCTTTAGCAACAGCTAATCTTTATTTAGTATTATTGTTTTATTATATTAATAACTTATTGCTATAAGTTATGCAATTGTTTTTAAGTTGTTAATAGTATTAGTTTTTGCTTTTATTAACAATTTTAATTTTTTTATTTTTTAAATTTTTACTAATTTTAGCTATCGTATGCTTATTAGTTTTTTTTATAATACTTTATAAGTAGTTTTAAGATTTTGTTTTTGTTTTATTTAATTATTTTTAATAAACTAGTAATAAATATATTTTTATTAAATTGATTTTGCTATAACATTTTTAAGCTATTTTAAATTATTTTAATAGTTATACTACTTATATTTGCAATTTTTTTTTGCTAAACATTATTTTTTTTTTAGCTAATCGTTATTTATAAAATCATTGTTAATATTTGCAGTTTTGTAAATAAAAGTTATAATTTTGCATTTTTTTTTATAATTTATTTATTTATATAAATATAACAGTTATTACTATTTTTTTAACAAAAACATTTTATGTTTTATGCGTATATAAATTTTTTTATATATAAATATACTTTGCATCCTTAATATAGCTTTAAATATGTTTTACATTTTTTAATATACTTTGTTTGTTGTTATTATTTAATAATTTATTTTGTTTAAATTTTTATTATAAATACCTGTATTAGTTTAAAATATTCTTTTTTTTGTAGCCGTTTAAGCTTTTTATACTTTTTTGTATAATGCCCTTTTTGTTTACAATTAAAACATTTAACTTAGTTTTGTTTTTTTTTAAAATATTTTATAATAGTTATAGCTTTAAGTTTTATTAGTTTTAAGTGTATACTTGTTGCTATTGTTTATATTTTTTAAGTTTGTTTTATATTAGCTATAAAATTTAATTTTTGTTCTTTTTTTTATTGTTGTTTTTTAAACAATTAATTATTAATTTTAATTGCTTTAGCTACATACTTTTCGAAATTTTTTAGTCGGTTATTTTTATAAAGTTTATTTTGAACTAAATCTTTTAATCTTTTACAAAAAATTGCTATTAAAATATTGTTATTACTTTATAAAGTTTATAATATTAGTTTGTAAAACTTTGCTATATATTTATATGCTAGTTTAGTTTGCTTAATTTTTAATAGCTGCTATTTAGCTTGCCGTTTTTTTTCTGGATTTTTATACATGTTTATTAAAGCTTTGGCAAATTTATTTATATTTTTAAACACATTTTCAGTTTTAATGCTTTAATCGTTTTTTTTTGTTTTTATATACTTTTTTATGCGTAGTTTAAATTATTTTAGCGCATTTTTTGCTAAAAATTTTGCTGTATAAAAAACTTTTTTTTTTTTATTTTAAAAATTATTTTTATAATGTTTTATATAAGCTTTAACCTAAGTTAAAAATTTTTTAAAATGTTTTTAAAATTTTTTAAACTTGTTTAGTTTGTTAAGTTTGTATTGCTTAACTTTAAATGCATTATTAAGTTGTTTTTTAAGTTGCTAGTTTATATGTTATATATTATTAACTTGTTTGTTAAAATATTAATTTGTTAATTTAAATTAGTCAATTTTTGTTTATAACTAATTTAAAGCAAAAGTTATTGCTTTTAAAATTAAGTTTATAAGTTTTGCTATTTTGCTTTACATTTTTATACAATATTATATAACACTTAAAAAAGTTAACTGTTTAAAATATAATAAACAGGTTTTATTTTTTATACAAGTAAGCTTTTTATATAAGTTAGTTTATTTATAAGTGTAAATTGTTGTTTAGTTCGTATAACTAAAAAAAAGTAACGCTTAATAAAAAATGTTATAAAAAATATTATATAAAAGTATTTGTTAAAAAGTTAACTTTTTTATAATATATTTTAAAAATTAAACTATAAGCTTAAATTAAACAGTAAAATAAAAAAAAACTAATGCTAATTATAAAAAAAACTTTTTACGTTTTTATAGTATTTTTTTTTTTTATATATTTTTTAAATAGCAATAAATAGCTAGCTATTTCAACTATTTTAGATAGCAATAAATAGCTGGCTATTTTAACTATTTTGGATAGCAATAAATAGCTGGCTATTCCAACTATTTTGGATAGCAATAGATAGCTAGCTATTTTAATTATCCATTACGTAACTTTTGCGCTTATAATTAGCTGTAGCTTGTCTCTTGGTTTAGCCCCTCATCTGGTCCATAACCGCGCTAGGTCCTTCTTTCAGGCCATCTTCCTGTTGGTTCGTAACAAATATTAAAATAATAAAAAATAATAAAAATATAAAGTTTTAAATTAAATATATATTTTATTTTAAAATATTTTTTAAACTAATTTTTATAGCTATAATAAAGTGGGGCTTTTAATTATTCTGTTTTTAAAACATAAAGCTGTTTAAATTTATATTGCACTGTATAATTTTTACATATTAAAAAAATTTAAAAATTTTTATAAAATAAAAAAAATTAATTAAAATAAGAAATTTATTTTTTTGGATTTTTTTATAAATAATAATTAATATATTTTCTGTTTTAGTATTAGTTTTGTATTTTTCCGATTTTTTTCCGACTTTTAATTAATTTATTAAAAAAGTGGGGTAATAACAGATTTATATGGAAACTACCCTACAGTGCCGATAAGTGTAAGTGGCCCGCAGCCGTCCGGCCCGTAGCCCATGCGGTTTGCTTATTGTATACACGTAGTGATGAGTATTCCGGTCCACGCGGCGTAGCTAGGGTATTTGAGAAGGCCGCTGAGTTGAATAGACAATTATCTAAGGATTTTTTTAAGATGTGGTGTCGCGGACGCGATTAAACTACCCAGCCTTTATCAGTGACAAGGACAGCAATTTCTATCCAATAAATATAGGATGAGTCATACACACTGTCACACGTGTTGAGACCAGCCACGGCAAGGGATCATTTAGCTATGCAACCCTTGCCTTGAGTGTAAGACAAACAAAAAGGGATAGGGAAAGGATAGTCGGCTTCAGAATAATTGCCGGTCGGTCGGCAACTTACAGATATCAGACCCAGAATTCTTGGTCATTTTCACAATTTATTCATAAGCATAAAAGGAGACTATTAGCAGTTCGAGGATATCCTCTAGACCCTACTTAGCTCCAGACGATCTTTGTTATCTTAATATAGTGTGCTAGAAGAAGGCAACTTCTCGTGAGTAGTTATTGCACCTGGTGTTACCTGCTGAAACTAGGGTGTGGTACTTTGGTCATCCAAGTTGAATGTTCAAACCAAAGGGGGGGAGTAGCAAACATCCGCGAAGCACGTCTTTTCCCAAATACCCGATTCATCTTTCTCTAGACCGACTAGCTGTTATGGTGCATCGACTTTTCTCAGGACGTGATACGTCCCAAAGTTAGGACATATCACGCACCCTCCTGAGCTAGCCTAGTATGGTTTACCCCGAGCATTGGAGATGAAGTACGAGATTAATCTAGAGTACCGAATTTCACAGCGCGTTTGCATATCTTGCATATCTTACATCCCCATTCGAATGCATTCACCAGGTTGGCCTGATACCCCGCGTTCCACAATCGACGAGCTTGAGGGATATTATGGAAGACACAAAGCTTGAATCTGACAAAATGTATCTCCAGGTAAGAATTCCACGACAGAAATTGAGCCACCCTAGCGGTACTTCGGACGAGACAACTTGTTAAATCATACAGATTACCCCGGCGTCTTTTGGCAGTAGAATAATGGAAATGAGGGACATATATTTGAACAACAAATATACGTCGACTAATCTCTAACGCCCAATACCAGATTGCCTGTTCGGCGTGAATGGAAGTTCGTTATATCCGGTCCTATGCCGAACGTTTCAGCTAACAGCCAAAAGAGATGACAGGAGTCATTCTGGTATCTGTTGGATTATACTAAGTGATAAAGTGGGAAATGCGAGCCTATGAGGCATAGATGAGGAGATCACCATTACCTAAGCCACTAGTTGCGCTAATGACTAAGCATCAGGGCTAGTCTTGGCGCACACATAAACCACTGTAAATTCAGGCTAGAATAGGAGATAGAGCTACACAACAACACGTGGCGTGATCGCAATACACTGAAATCCAACAGTATCTGGCTGCAATTCTTTTCAAGGGGTCTCGGGATTTGGGTGGGGCTGGCTTTATAAGGTGAATTAACAACTAGTTGCATCCTCCCATAATTGGAAAAAAAAGAATACTTAGGTATGGGAGGCATGGGAGGTGACTGGTGAGGTGGCTGCGTCACCTATTTGAACCACATACACACACACACATGCACATAAGTGTAGTGTGTGTACCCTTTGACATGTATTTACTCCGTACGTACCTCCCAATGTATGTCATAGGGTGGCGGAGTAATAATTTGGATGTATATACCCCAGGTACTGCCTGTGAAATGAGGTAGTCACTGTAGATAGTCAGTATACCAAGCTAGTATATGACGTCATACCAACACCCATCCTGTTTCTATCAAATACCTAGGTAAATAATACTGCGTCACTGCTTTTTAATTTAGGAATAATGTTTATGAGTAGGCCTATTGCCTCTTCCTCGCCCTTATGTGTTAAAATCTCTGCGACAGGGAAAGTATTAGTTCATTACTTAGTTTAATCTCTATCGCAATGAGGACGGCCTTGCATCTATCTATCTATATATCCGTCTCTTAAAGGAAGCGGGTGAGATAAAGAAAATGGAAATCAACTTCCCAAACCTAATCAACACTGCTCTTCCGGAGCGCCGCGGCGACAACATACGCGACCGCAACGCCATAATTCTCTCCAGCAACTCCGGCCCGAACCACAACGAGCAGGGCTTCCTGTCGACGCGGTTCCCGCGAGGCACGCGGAAGCTCTTCGTCACGGCTGAGAGCGACGATTTCGACGAAGGCACGTTGGGCGCGTGGCGCGACGAGGGGTTCGAAGTTCGGTATTTCGGACTCGATGAGGGCGCGGATGGAGAGGCGGCGTATCGAACCACGCTCGCCGGGCTGCGAAACGTCGCGGACCTCGGACCCTGCGAAACATTTGGAATCATCGCGTTCGGCGAGGCCGCGGGGATCTGTCTGGAGTATTTCCACCATATGGGGAATAACCCCGAATTCAAACTCGCTTGTCTGGTCGCGTATTACCCCTCGCGCATCCCCGATCCTCGCGCCGTATTCCCGGGCGGGTTGAGGGTTTTGGTCCACCTTACCGGCGACGACGTCGGGGTCGTCTCGCATAGCCAGATCGTCGGCATTCAGGGAAAGCGCAAGGTTGTCCGGCGGAGCGTTGAGCGGGGTGACGGCGTAGGTGGTGGGAATGTGGTCATAGGGGGGTTTGAAAAGTCTGCGTACCCGTGTTATTGGTATCAGGCGCCGCTTGGTTTTGCCGAAGGCGATCTTGATGAGTTCGATAAGATCGCTGCCGCAGTCGCGTGGAGTCGCAGCCTGGATACTGTGCGCACGGCGTTTCGGATGGATGTTGAGCTTGAGGGAATCGTGGAGAAGAATTTGGAGGGTATGTACTTCTTTTCCTTGCTTGCTTACATGCCCTCAATGTTCTGAGTGGTGATGTGTAGGCATGGTGTATTAAAAGAGAAATAGAGGTAAGAAGGCCAAAGCTGACGTTTATTTGTATAGGTAAATTCTTCACTCGCAATTTAGGACAAACCATGTCGACGTACACAACGCATAAGTCACCACACGCAACGTACTTCCCAACTCTAGCAGGCGGCATTGGGGCCCAGGAGCTACGGCAATTCTATACGGACTACTTCCTCGCCACGAACCCGGAATCGACAAAATTGACACTGCTTTCACGCACAATAGGTGCAGATAGGGTCGTTGACGAGCTACATGTCACATTCAAGCATACGCAGGAGATGCCGTGGATCCTACCGGGTGTCCCACCCACTAACAAGCGCGTCGAGGTCGCCATCGTCAGCATCGTAACGTTGCGTGGCGGCAAGCTCTATCATGAGCACGTCTATTGGGACCAGGCGAGTGTGCTCGTGCAGGTTGGCCTCTTAGATCCGAAGCTCGTGCCAGATAAGATGAAGGCAAAAGGTGTTAGGAAACTCCCTGTTGTTGGACGCGAAGCGGCACGGCGTCTAGTTCGTGGGTTCGAAGATGATGAGACGGGTGATGGGGAAGCCGATAATGAACTGTTGCCCGGGTGGTACGATGATGAGGCCGAGGGGAGCGACGACGACGGTGCCGTTGGTAATGGGATTAATGAGAGAAAGAATGGGAGTGATCAGACGCAGAAGGCGAAGGAATTGCATGAGATTCCGGAGGGAAAGAAACAGGCGGAAGGAAAACAGCAAAAGAAACAGGGGAACGAAACTCAGCCTTCGACTGAGCTATCAACATGAATGGGGATGATAAAGATGTGCGGAACTAAATAGCCCCTGATACAAACGAGGTAGAAACGGAGGAAACGTTCTTGTTGCTAATATCGAGGACATCGTTTGTCTGTCGATATATACCTACCTAAGGATCACCGGATATGTAATTTAGGGTTCAATCTTGATTAATTCTTCAAAATAGTACTCATACCCAAGGTATCGTGTTTTCTTCTGCGTTTTATTCCCCGCCTTTCCGGCCACGCCACCTCCAATGTTTGTTAGTATAAATTTATAGCACTTTTCGGGCTTATATTCCCCTCGTTTTAGTCGCAGTTCGCACGAAACCAGCCAATCTTCTTAGACTAAGACTTTCATGGTACCCAAAATTGCATTCCGAGGCAATTGAAGAGGCCAAGTATGTAGAACCAGGCACCTCTCTAGTTCGGGTATATCAGGTGCTTGACTATTCAGTTCTGCTAGATAAATACATCCTAGGTGATTAGGCATGAGTTGGAAAACAAGATTCCTCGAACGCGCGTTGAGTATAGTAGGGTACGGGTCGCGAGTTGATTGTTCCTTCGATTAGGTTGCCATCAAATCGAACCGATCCAAGTCAACAGAACTCCAATTCTCAATGATCCTAGAACAGCACGGCCTCTCTTAGCGAATCATTTCGGGTGCATGACATCCCGCTAGTGTGATCATATCTCTACTGCATATGAGCCGTAGTTCCTTTCTCTACATCTCCATCTTCACTAGGAACATGGCCCTCAGCCTTTTCAGACAGATGGTGACCGGTTGCTTCAGCAGCATCGGCATCATAGGCAACATTCATATTTCGGCCTAGGTGTTCGGGACCCAATACAGCGAGCAAGATAACATAGGCGTAAACAGCACCCATGAAGATGCTGATCACGATGCCGTAGTTGTACCTCTTTACGCCATTCTCCAATGGGGCGAGAGGAAAGCGCTCACCGATGGTGGCTTCGATGGTGGAACTGGCAGACGAGACAAGGTTACCGAGTTGGTATGATGTGCCGACGACGAACGTACGGAACGCGCCGGGTGAAAGTTCCATTAGGTGGACGGGAATGACACCCCAGGCGCCCTGAACGGCGAACTGCTCGAAAAAGGCCACAGCAATGATTCTTTCATTTGATATGAATCCGTAGGGATAGAGTAATGCGCCACCGACGATGCACATAATAATGATGCTGAACCGGCGGCCGAATATCTGCGAGCAGAACCCAACGACCGTGCCACCCGTGATAGCACCCAAGTTTGCAACGACTTGCGTGATGGTGACTTGGTTGGCGTTGAATCCGAATTCGTTCCTCAACAACGTAGGATAGAGATCCTGGGATCCGTGAGACATAAAATTGAAGCCGGCCATAAGGAGGACTAGGTAAATGAGGATGAGCCAGTGACGCTTAAGCGCAATCCTGCCTTCCTGCACAAACGTCTTGCCGATACTCCCGTTAGCACGACGCAGCTCTTGGTGGGCGATGTAGGTATTCGTCTCAGGCAGGAACAAACGCCAGACGATGAAGAGGGCAGGAGGCGCTGCTCCAAACCAGTACAGAGGTCGCCAGCCATGTGGCGTGGTATTTACCAGGGCGCGAGAAAATGCAGCGGCTAGAAGATAGCCTAGCGCGTAACCCTGTTGCAACATACCACTCAGTAATCCACGGGCCTCATCGGGGATGTCTTCCAGAGCAGTTGCGGCAGCGTTGCCATATAAACCGCCCATGGCGATACCAAAAAGCGCGCGGGTAGCAAGGAATTGGCTGTATGTTTGAGTGAAGCCGGTACTCTAACAAAATCTTGTGTTAGTTTAGGCGTGCTCTTTTCCCCTAGTGACTCGGGGTGACTTCTGATGAAAGAGACATTGGGGTTGGTTATGTATGATTGGACGGCTCGGATCTCATCCGAGCCGTTGACAGGGATGTAAAATGAAGCTTTTGCTAAGACTGCGCCAAGTATCGCCAAGTGATGTGAGATGTGAGATGGGGTAGGATATCTAGGGTTAATGCCGGTGGCGTTTCTTGGCTTGCTAGTTTTACGATGCACGCCGAGAAATGGATACTCTCTTTTTTTTTCGTTTGTCGCCTTTCTCTTAGGACACATTGAATGATTTCACTTACCAATTCGAGGACAATGAAGAGCAAATTATTGACAATGAAGGGCCACTTGCGGCCGTAGCGGTCGGCGGCAATACCGAAGATGATGGAACCTGCGGTTCGCAACATGAGTACGAGCGTGATCCCCCAGGTAATATCTGTGACGTCCACGCCAAATGTCTCAGCTAATTCGGACGTCGTTAATGATACTGTGAAGAAGTCAAAGGCATCCCAAGTCTGCGCGCGTGCTGTCAGCACATAATATGATCAGTCATAGCAGCTGGCCACGTGTAGGCTAGCTGGTAGGTGGTTGGTAGAGGAAAGAGAGCCCTACCCAAGCAATGAATGCAATGGAGAAGAATGTCCAGTCGTGGCGAGTGAGCATCCTTAACAGGCGGATAGGGTTTGGAGCCTTGTTCATCGGCGGCTTGAGGGTGCTGAGGCGTGTGGCTAAGTACGTGCTAACGGACATGCCATGATGAGGAGGATAGACATTGGCGTCCTCTGATGAGAAGCCATTGTGGTCGGCAGTATCATGAGTGGGAGTCATCGCGTAGGCGATAATGGTACCTCGCAAGGGGGAGGAGGCGTGAGACGAACAAAGTCTTGTCAGCCGTTGTAGCTATCGTGAGTAGTTGTTGTTGTCGCCGCCCTCCCATGAAAGTATGCAGTATCCGTGGTATATAGAGGTATATATATAAGCTAGGCAATCTGAGTGGATATGTAACAATTTAGGCTTGAGGACTAGAGAATGGAAATTAAGTAGCCGGCGTGTCGAGAAAAGGAGGGAGAGGGAGGGAGAGAGATAGAGAGGCAGGAGACAGACAAAGAGGAGGAGATAACCCTTGTTAGATAACCCAAAGTAGTCATCATTCTGGCTAATGATGCCTCGATGTTGGCAGTCCAGTCAGCCAGTCAGCAGCCATCGTCATTCCTCATTCAATAATTCCCCATTCACCACCCCCCCTGCGCTCTATGACCCTGTACCTAGCGAGGCATTATATATAAGCAACGTACATAGTAGACAGAACTTAGCCCTGGCAGAACCTGGCAGAACCTGGTACTGCCCCAGTCGGACATAATTATGCCCGGTCCATGAGGAAGGGAAGAAATGAATGGCGACAGAAGGTTGAGCTACCTAGGCCGAACTTAGGGTATCTAGATAGTCTGGTATACCAGGGTTGTGTATCTAGGTACATAGTACAACTAACCTCCTAGGTAGGTAGTTGAATGTTAGCGCGCGTGATGTGGAATTATGCGGGGGTTAGAAGCGGGGAATCCTCCCATACCTCCAGGGGTTCCTATTGGTACCTCTGTCCTACTACCTACTACCGAATGTAATACCTACATCTTCCTACCTGCTAGTAGTAGGTACCGGTAGGGCAACCAATGTCATACCTGCATACGGCCGGCTCGTCGTTCAACGGTACACTACCTACACTAGGTAATTATACTACTAAGTAATTACTAACATCAAGACAGACCTAATTGATGGGCTCTAAGCCGTAGCCTATGTATCTAGGCAGTATCTACATGGCAGTAACCGAGGTAGGCCAGTAATAGGGCAGAGATACATAATAGTAGGAGACGCTCGGTATGTGCAAGCTACCAACTGATAATCTTTTCCTTTCTAAGTAGTTGGCAGCAATAGATACTACGTAGGTAAACTCGGAGGTCCCTACAACAGGTATTTGATAAGACAATGTTTGTTCTAGTGCGTTCTACTACAATAGTATGTGGACCATCTTTCCCCGCACTCACTTCTCCGCATCCTCTGTCTGTTTGTTGATTCAAAACTGAACTCAACTTGCACAAGCTAGTTTCATGTCATGTTTGTCAATTGGTGTACCGATTTTATGCCATTTATCTCGTGTTGCACTAAATCTGAAGTGTTAAGCCTGAACATGACTTTGGTACAGAGCTTGGGAGCATAAAGACATTTCTTTTCACCAGTGCGTGTGGTGCGTGTGTGGTGGGTGCATATGTGGCATAAGGTTACACTATTGCCGCCTCTGCTGGGTACCAAAAAAAAGAAAAATCGATAGTAAGCACTTACATAGTACTTACCTAGAGGACCCCGTACTGCCTAAGAACCCGTATCTAGGTGCGCTACGCTACCCTGGGTGGACAATCCCATCCCTAACCTGGAGGTTGACAGCATCCTTCAGGGGGGTTATCTGCGGGGTTATCTGTGGGTGTACAGCAAGCGGCAAGTACTTACTCCAATCACAAATGCTATACGGTTTCTCTACGCAACGCTCAGGTTAGAGACGGAAAAAAAAGCAAGATCTTTTGCTCCTTTTTTTCTCGCAGAGAATTATGATTTTTACGTACATAGGTATCTAGAGAAAGGCCTTAGAACTAGGGAAGGGCCTAGCCTTGGTTTAAAGTAATAAATAAGTACTCAAGTAGCTATAGTCGGTACATATAGATGGATAGAAGAAACATGAGTGAAAAGAGCGGTCTACAATCGACCATTTTAGGGCACTACTTGCAACCCATCTCTCTACATAACATGAAATGTACGATGCTGTGTATCTGATCAGAAGTCCGATCTCAGCTGACTTGCAGTGTTTCCATGTGTGGCGACACAAGTCTCGCGTCATGAGTAGCGAATCTCGGCTTGCGAGATGATGGGGGATGACTGGACTGCGCCGCATGCACTTCGTCTGAATCAGATCGGTACCACAATTGGAACCTAATCGGCGTGGTACTGGTTCAGCCTCATTAACGGAGCTAGAAAAAAAAAAATGAGTGTCATTCGGGCGTTGAATGCTAACTCGACCGCGGTAAACTCTAGACCGGTCCGCATGATCGCACGTGCTATAAGATCATGTGAGACAAAGAGTCCTTATGCCTCTCGTGTTGTACTGATTTCTAGGCCTGATATGTCTTGCCATGTTAGTTTATTTCGATAATAGTTAAAAAAAACAATAATCCTGTTTGCTACATTCATCGCAAAATAGTTGGCGATTGCCGGAGTACTGGTCCAATTGACGTCATTCTGCTGACGGGAGGAATTAGGGGTGAGTAAGACTTCACAGTATGTATATGATGAATGCTATAGTCATTGGTGGCTTCTTGCATCCTCACGATGTAAGACCTGCAATGATCTACTAAGCCGGATTCCTAATGGCCTGTTCCCGGCGACTGAACCTCCTGTAGTCGACTATCCTTATGCCATTAGTGATCAATCAAACACGTGCAACAAGGATCCTGTCCTGCACATGCAACACCGACATTAATCACTTTCTGAACACCTTCCCTCCTCAAATCCTAAGTAGGGGTCTCTCTCTCTTCACTAAAAGAGAAAGGAGAGAAAAAGAAAAAAAAAAAAAAAGAAAAACCGGGAAGAGGAAAGGGAAATGAAGCTTCGGCTTTAGAAATTGTTTTCTACCATGGGAGGGGATTTGCTGCTGAGGTTTCGTCGTGAGAAACAACAAAAGGCACCCAATGTCGATAACCGGGACTGACGGCGTATCGTCGACAAGTTAGCTCGAAATTGTTAACTTCACCACCTTGCTCGGTGAGAACGTAATATAGCCGAGCTATTGAATCCAAGAATCCAAGACTCCGTGTTGGAGAGGACGGTAATGCATGGTTAACTTTAGCCGGGAAGGGTGACGTGCGGAGTTGATAGGTATAGCCTCAACTCTCCCGACGACTATAAGCACAAGGAGGCACACCAAACCTCAAGCCGAACAATTGATCAATCGACCCAGTGCTCTCTTCGCTTGGGAATTCAGCATTCAAAAGCAAGAAGAAAAGATAAAATGACCGAGTCAAATCATCTTCGCGTAATCCTAGGCCTAATGGTGGTCGGCCCTGAAGGGGTCCCCGGGGCGCGCCTCACAGGCCTCGACAACCTCAACGCTGCGCTCGATATATTCCAGGAACGCGGATACAAAGAGATCGACACGGCACGCCTGTATCTCGGTGGGAAGCAGGAGACGTTTACCAGAGAAGGCCGGTGGAAGGAGAGAGGGCTTACAGTTGCTACAAAGACGTACCCCATCACGCCTGGGCTCCATGCGCCCGATGCACTCGCTGCTACGCTCGAGACGTCGTTAACCGAGTTGGGGACGGAATCTATTGATGTATGTTTTCCGCTATTTGCTCTGCTTCATATCGCGGATATGCTGCATCTAGGCTAGTCGGGTGTGGGTATGTAGATGATACTAACTTGGAGAGATATAGATCTTCTACTTACATGCTCCAGTATGTCCTTCCTCTCTCCTCTCTCTGTCTCTCTTTTTCTTTGTCGGGTTTCCATAATCCGGTCCTGGCAGCACTACCTTATAAAACAGGTGTAAATATATAAGTAGACAGATAAATAGGAATTCAAAGACATTTAACATAAAATAGGATAGGTCCGTCCCGTTCGCTACGACCCTCGAAGCTGTAGACAAGCTGCACAAGGCGGGAAAATTCAAACGACTAGGGCTAAGCAACTATACCGCCTTCGAGGTAGCCGAGATCGCGGTAAGAAATCATTGGAGCCATTCCCCTCCTGTTTTGGCAATCTTTAGAATCTAGAAGCACGCCTTCAGGCTCAGTTCGTGTCTCAAAAGCTTCACGCGCTCTTCAAACACTCATACCCGCACGATGTGCAAAACGGCGATTACTGACCTCGGGTATCGACAGATGATATGCGCCCACCGCGGCTTCGTGCGCCCCACAGTCTATCAGGCCCTCTACAACTGTCTATTCCGAAACATCGAGGAAGAGCTGATCCCCGCGTGCCGCCGGTACGGCATCGCCATAGACGCGTACTCGCCCACAGGCGGCGGGTTCTTAGCCGGGAATATCACCAGCGTCGACGCGGACCCCGTCGAAGGCCGCTATGCGAAGGGCCCCATGCAGCATCTCACTCGCGGCAGATACTTCCGCGACGGCATTGTCGAGGGCGCGGGAATCATCCGACGAGCCGCGGAGGAGGCGGGTATCCCGCCACTTGAGGTCGCTATGCGCTGGCTCGTGCATCACTCTGCGCTGCGAGGCGGCGGAGATACTGGGGGTGATGGTGTCGTTATTGGGTTTTCGAAACTCGAGCAGCTCAGAGAGAATCTGGATTCCTTAAACAAGGGACCACTGACACAGGATTTGCTGGATGCGCTGGACCAGGCCTGGAGGGCGGCGAAGCCCGATTCTGGCGTCTATTGGCAGATGCCCATGGTTTACACGTATGATACGCAGGAAGCATTGTTTGGAAAAGGGGTAAAATAGGTAGACATGGCGGGTAGGGCGAGGAGGTCGGGGGCATTATAATGGGAACGTTGAAATGTTTTTTGGTTCTTCTAGGTTCTTGAATATCACCATGTGCTTGATCTCGGATCACTAGACGGATTCTAGATACATAGACGCCTTGTCTTGCTGCTTATCCTAGCTACGATTCTAAAATGATGGTTTTGAGAGGCTATCCGTGATCTATTTCCTATGCTCTCGGAATTAGACCCCTCGCACCCTCCTACTGTTCCTGCAGAGGTCAACACCGAACATCCAGCACAGACTAGGGCCTCATACCAAGATCTCCCAAACCACTGAAATCAATCTTAGCTTTCACTGGTTCCTTTCCCTTCCCTCCCTTCCCACTCGTAGACTCCTCCAATCCGCGCATAAGACCCGGGAATTCGACCGTCTGAAAAGCCCACACAATACGTATCCGCTGCCACCATCTCCTCAGTCAGTCATTAAGCAGCGGATTCCCACCCCTCACCCCAACGACGAAAGCTGAGTCAGGCAAGAGGAGGCTAGCACTCAACCCATCCCGGAACCGCGCGTACTCCGCCATGGACCGCATCATTCCCTGAAGAGAGGGGTACTCTAATTCGATGATGGGGAAGAGAAAGTATTGTAGATGATGGAAAATCTCCATTAGTGGCACGGGCAAGTCTGAGACTGAGTGAGTCGCTACCTCACCTGCTAGGTACGGGTATGTTGCTTTTTTGCGCGGAGACCGAGGGGGATTCGAACCGCGCTACTAAGATTACGAGGGATTCATGACAGTGCAGCGCCCCTGCGAGAGTTTGTGGCTCCTTTGAGAGATCGCGTCCGCGTCCCTGCGATAGGGTTAATCTTCCATGAGGCTGAAGGGCGCTGCTTTATTGGTCCTTATGCCCTATCCAGCTAGTTTCGCTACCGCCTCCACGAAGTGGTAGTTTAATGTTTGGGATTCGTCTGTCCGTCAATAAATTTTGGGAGGCATTGTATCTTCAAAGGCTCTAGTAGTAGCACTAGAGATGATCGATAACTGCAGGTCAGAGATATTGGCGTTGCTACTTTGTTTAGATTCGTTAGTTGGCGTGTGGCGGCGACAGACTGCGAATTGCTTCATTTGTCTCCATCAACGCGCTCGTTCGAATGTCATCTCCAACCACCTAATGCAAGTTACTACCTGTCTTGGTTGGGGCCCCTGAGAGGGAGGGAGTCCGCTTAGTAAGTCTAACGGACGTAACTGCTCATCGTACGATTCGTCATCGTGATGCTGCGCCCTTGC
Source organism: Xylaria digitata (assembly GCA_022495195.1). NCBI lineage: Eukaryota > Fungi > Ascomycota > Sordariomycetes > Xylariales > Xylariaceae > Xylaria > Xylaria digitata. The sequence goes on along the minus strand of MU376942.1, from coordinate 633,729 downwards.
AATTTTCTAGGAACAGAGTCGCTCTTGACCTAGCATCGGGAGACTATTTGTTGATATCGAATGGCACATCCTGCACCAGGTAGGAACAGAAAGAGTCGTCAACTATGTCTCCATCGTCCCGAGCATGCTTCCCGGGTATCTTCACATGATGTAGCTCACGGTTGGAAGAGGATTGAAAGCCTGTCTGGCGATGGTGGTTAGATATGGCGACGCGACTTTCACCATCATGACTTACTGGTCCGGCGGGGATCTCGAACCCCGACTTATTCTACGCACTGCTGGAGGTAAGCTCCTGAGAAGGGTAATAGCTTCGCGTGATGCTTAAAAGATTTCAAATATGACTTGAAATTTCTTGGGTTATGATGAAGGCGAAGTCTGGGGAGGATATATGGCTACCGAGGTCATGACTGACAACCTCAAGTTATTGGCAAACAACAACGCCATGGGAGGCCTGTTAAGTGCTTGGCTAGGACATGACTAAAACGTTACGTAGGTGAGGGAAAGATAAGTTCTACGTTTCCACGGCAACACATTCATCAGAGTATTAAAAGAGCTCCTCCTAGTTCTCTAAGGTACATAAAAGATACCTTCCAGTAACATCCTTTGAGTGGGGTAGTAAAATCTCCGTTACAAGGTATCGGCTTCGTTAAACTGCTGCACCTATTGATAAGCAACTTCATGTTTTCTTGTAAAACACACACACTACTAAACTAGATAGACGTGACAACGGACGCCTATTTTCGCCGAACTCCTTTCCGTTCCCAAGAAAGCCAGAAACCCTACCCTCGACTCTAAACGCCACTCGGTGCTAATGAATCACGGAAAAAATCATGGGGAACGTGTGCCAGTTGCAGCGCCGGCCTTGTTACGACTAGTCGGTTAGACCTTTCCATCGGTATCTTCCTGCTTCTGCTTCTTCTGAGTATGTCCACTGTCGGACGGGTCGGTTTCGGGGACACTGGGTAATTGGTTTGCCGTAGCCTCGGCTTCAAGGACTTGCTCCTCGGTGAAATTCTCTGGTTCGCTAGAGTTATCGCTGCTGGGTGGGAAGAAGCGCCTGAGGCGATGGTAATGGTTATTAGTAACATGGCAATATGAAGACAACAACGGGAAGCATCAGGCAGGAGAACTCACGGGAGAATTCGATTGTAGGACGAAACGTCCTTCTCTTCGAAGGTAACAAAGATAATCCTGTCGAGCTTCTTACCATCCTCACCATCGAGGAAGTCCTTAACAGTAGAGCAGGCGACGCGCGCCGCGGCGGGACTCGGGTAGCCATAAATGCCCGTACTGATAGCGCTGAATGCGATGGTCTTCAGTCCGTTCTGCACAGCTAGTTGGAGAGCTGATTGGTAGCAGCCCTGGAGGGCAGCCTCACATCGCTCGCGATAGAGAGAGTTATAGATAGGGCCGACGGTATGGATAACCTTCTTGCATGGCAGTTTGTAGGCGTCGGTGATCTTGGAAGAGCCGGTATCGCAACCGCCTAGATTTCGGCACTCAGCCACTAGTTCCGGACCGGCAGCTCGATGGATGGCTCCGTCGACACCACCTCCGCCGAGCAAAGACTTATTTGCGGCATTCACAATCGCATCGACGGCTAAGGTGGTAATGTCGCTGCGAAGTACACTAATCCGGCCATTGTGGACAGTTGTGGCACTACCCAAGGGACCTAATGGCGAAGGATCGATTTTATTGAGCTTGTAGAGGAGGCTAAGTGTTGGAATCTCGGCAACGGTGGTGAAGGCCATCCTGGCAGCGGCGCGGGGCATGAGACAAATGTTGAAGGGAGTACTCGCTAATGCTGGTGCTGGTGCTGGTGCTGGTGCTGGTGCTAAAAAAGATGTATATATATACTGCTGTCAATCAAAGTTCGCACAACCGACGGGTTACGCCACGTTACCTACATGTAGGTAGGTACTTCTGAGTTGTTGGATTACGACATGTTTGAATCTACTGCGATCTCCTGCCGTAGGAGCTCAAATTTCTGTATTTAGTAAGAGCGAATTTGTAAATGGTGGTCCGGGCCAAACAGGCACCTGAGAAGGCATTGTAAATAGACACGACGGGCAGGTTTGACAATGAACATAGTAATGAAAATGACGTCGCTGCATCTAGATACTACCTTAACCAAGACGTAGGCCGTCAATGGAGGTTAGGTACTTATAATTTACTTCTCTATACTGAGTACATTGTCTCACCGCCTTCTAGCTTCACTTGGCATGTGATAAGCAGGTTCCCCGGACACTAAGATACGGAAAGGAACCGGAATCAAGCCATAGGTGGCTCAAATAAGTCCTTAGTACCTATGAGATTAGGGCAGTTGAATTTGTAGGTATTGTCAGACAGGTACGCGGATAGTGTCAATATTACCCCTGGCAGTGGATGCCTCTGTCAATTATTTCATTACTTCTACAACATCAATATTACCCCATGGCTTTCAGTATCGAGATTGATTCGGCGAGGGTGATAAGCATGAATCGTGGGCACAGCGTTTCGTTCTCGATGCTTATTTTTGATGTGGCGGTGCCCACAAATTTCTGTTTTGGGAGGGAGAAAATTTAATCGATAATGATTCGCACAGCCCCACAACCCCTCCTAAACCCTGGTCTAGCGCCAATCGCACTCAGCAGAGTCAGGACAGCTTGCCATCCCACCAAAACCGCCCCCCTCCTCTTCTGAATTTTTTGGCCCTTCCACTGCAAAGCATGAATAGGATGGGGTGAGATAAGTCAGCTACAATAGAGAGATCCAACCAAAGAGAGCCTTCTATCAACTTCTGGCCAATCAATCAACAAGTATAGCCCATGCCCGATAAGTAAATCAGTATGTACTTATAGGTTAAGTTAGGTACGTAGTCAAGTACCTAAAGAAAGAAAGAAAAAAAAAAAAAAAAAACTAAATTTTCTCCAGGCAAATGGTCAATCCACCATCCCACCGCCTGAAAATAAATTCCTGTCCACACCCCTCTTCTCAATCCCTTTCCACCTTTCCCAATCTCCCTTCTCAATCAAAACTTTTTCCTACTTTATTCCCTTATTCCTGGAAGATAGAACTGAGTCTCCTCCACTCGGGTCGCTTTCTTCCCGCAACTTGGAATAACATAGACAAGCAGGTTCTGTCTGTTACTGATTCCTCCATCAGTAAACCGGACCTGTGTGGTTACTCGTCGTCGCCGACAACGAAATCAATCACGACCTACCTTTTTTTTCTACTGTCTCCTAGATTTCCGTTTCTCTTGTCAACGGATATTTTCATACGATCGGTCGGATAAAACGATTCACTTCGATAGATTCCCTCTCTAGATCTCCCTCCCACGATACTGGTTTCCGACCTCTTTCTCTTCTAAAACTACTACAACAAGAAGAATCCAACCAAGATGCCTTCCAAGAACGCCCAGTCTGCCAAGGTCCTCGATGACCTGATGGCCAAGCTCACCATCTCCAAGGATGCTGCTGCTACTAAGGATGCTTCTGTCGCTCTTGCCTCATTCATCAACGGAAACATTGAGGACCAGGAGGCCCCCACAAAGTAAGAACCCTTGTTTTATGGTTTTTTTCTTCTTCATATTCAGCTACAAAAGTCCACCGCTTGCGCGCGCAGCCTGTCTGATTTCTTTTCGTGAAACCTTCCCCCCGGCCCTCCAAAACCATATTTTTATCTCCGGAAGTGGGACGGCTCATCGCATGCCACCTGTTGGTCTGCGTGGATTTTCATCCAGGAGTTGGATAGGCATCTAAAAGCGCTTACCTACTTTATATATCATGCTTACAGCCATGAATGGGGATGTCTAAATTGCCTTGATTGATTTCACCCGCCCCCGAAGCATCAACGCACTACTGCTTGTTCATGCACCACAGCCGATTAACCTGTACCATTCGGCTAACAATATTTCTACCAGAACTGTCGAGGCTTTGAAAAAGCAGATTACCAACAAGAAGGATGCCACTCTCCGAGAAAAGGCTGCCCAGGCCATCCAGGCTATCGCTCAGCACTCTGAGATCTCCGCCAACGTCGAGCCCTACCTCGTCGTCCTGCTTCCCCTGGTTCTGGCCGCCATTGGCGACAAGATTACCGCTGTCAAGAATGCCGCCACTGCCGCTGCCCTAGCCATCATTGAAGCTATCAACCCTAACTCCGTCAAGGCTGCCCTCCCTCACATCACCAACTCCATCCTAACTGCCCAGAAGTGGCCTGAGAAGATGGCTGCTCTCGACTGCATCGAGACCCTTGTCCGCACTGCACCTGCCCAACTTGCCTACCGTGTCCCTGAATTGATTCCTGTTATCTCCGAGTCCATGTGGGATACCAAGAAGGAGGTCAAGGACCGTGCCTACAAGGTCATGGAGAAGATCTGCGAGTTGATTGTCAACCGCGATATCGAGCGCTTCATTCCTGAGCTCATCAAGTGTATTGCCAAGCCCGAGAACGTCCCTGAGACTGTTCACTTGCTTGGTGCCACCACTTTCGTCACTGAAGTGCACGAGCCCACCCTCGCGCTCATGGTTCCCCTTCTTGACCGTGGTCTCGCTGAGCGTGAGACGGCCATTAAGCGAAAGGCTGCCGTCATTGTCGACAACATGTGTAAGCTGGTCGATGACCCCAACATTGTCGCTCCTTTCTTACCCAAGATGATGCCGGGTCTTACCAAGAACTACGAGACTCTCGCCGATCCCGAGGCTCGTGAGAAGACGAAGCAGGCCCTCGACACCTTGGTTCGTGTCGGCGATATCAAGGATGGCAAGATCCCTGAAGTTCGTCACGACGGTGATATCGACACCATCGTAGCCCACCTGAAGGCCGCCATTCCCGCCAAGCACTCCGCCATCATCGAGAAACTCGGCCCAGTTGTCCAGTATATCGGTGCTATCGGTGGCCAGCTCGTTGATGAGAAGGAGCTTGAGTCTGCTGTCTGGGCTGGTGCTGTCAAGCCCTTCGTCACCGTTCTCGTTGGTGATGCCGATGCCCAAGCCGTCGTGGATTCTCTCAGAAAGCGTGCCTCTCCCGGTGCCGAAGAGGATGCTGCCGAGGAAGACGAGGATGACGATGGTGAAGATCTCTGCAACTGCACTTTCTCCCTCGCCTACGGTGCCAAAATCCTACTCAACCAAACACATCTCCGACTTAAGCGTGGTCGTCGCTATGGTCTCTGTGGTCCCAACGGTTCTGGCAAGTCGACTCTGATGCGCGCCATTAACAACGAACAGGTTGAGGGCTTCCCTAAGCAGAGCGAAGTCAAGACCGTCTTCGTCGAACACGATCTTGATTCGGCTGATACTGAGATGACCACGATCGACTGGACAATGAAGAAGCTGAGCGAGGCTGGTGTCGCCTCTACCAAAGAAGAGGTCGAGGCTCGTCTTGCCGAGTTTGGCTTCACCCCTGCTATGATTTCGGGCGACATCACTGCTCTTTCCGGTGGTTGGAAGATGAAGCTGGCCCTGTGCCGTGCTGTCTTCGAAGCCCCCGATATCCTGCTTCTAGATGAGCCTACTAACCATCTTGACGTGAAGAACGTCAAGTGGCTCGAGGATTACTTGATCAACTCGCCCTGCACATCCATCATCGTTTCCCACGACAGTGGCTTCTTGGACAACGTCACCCAGTATATCATCCACTACGAGCGATTCAAGCTCAAGAAGTACAAGGGCAACCTGAAGGAGTTTGTCCGTAAGAACCCGCACGCCAAGTCGTACTATGAACTCGGAGAATCCGAGATTGAGTTCACCTTCCCTGAGCCCGGTTTCCTCGAGGGTGTCAAGACCAAGGCCAAGGCCATTTTGCGAGCTACTAAGATGAGCTTCCAGTACCCCGGTACACCCAAGCCCCAGATCACAGACATCACCTTCCAGTGCTCTCTGGGTTCTCGTATTGCTGTTATCGGTCCCAACGGTGCCGGCAAATCGACACTAATCAATGTCCTCACTGGTGAGCTTATCCCAACCGCTGGTGAGATCTACCAGCATGAAAACATTCGTATCGCCTACATCAAGCAGCACGCTTTCGCCCATATTGATAACCACCTCGACAAGACACCTTCCGAGTATATCCAATGGCGTTTCCAGACTGGCGAAGATCGTGAGACCATGGATCGCGCTAACAAGATCATCACTGAGGATGATGAGAAGGCCATGGACAAGATCTTCAAGATCGAAGGCTCACAACGACGTGTTATCGGCATCAACAGCCGGAGAAAGTTCAAGAACAGCTATGAGTACGAATGTTCGTTCGCTCTGGGTGAGAACGTCGGCATGAAGAACGAGCGCTGGACACCCATGATGACGGCTGACAATGCATGGCTCCCACGAAGCGAGCTGCTTGCATCCCATCAGAAGATGGTTGCTGATGTTGATATGAAGGAGGCTTTGGCTTCCGGTCAGTTCCGCCCTCTAGTCCGTAAGGAGATCGAGTCGCACTGCGCCAACTTTGGTCTCGACGCCGAACTGGTATCTCACTCCCGTATGAAGGGTCTGTCTGGTGGTCAGCGTGTCAAGGTTGTCCTGTCTGCTTGTTCTTGGCAACGACCTCACTTGATCGTCCTCGACGAGCCCACCAACTATCTTGATCGTGACTCTCTTGGCGCTCTATCCAAGGCCCTGAAGAAGTTCGAGGGTGGTGTCATCATCATTACCCACAGTGCCGAGTTCACCAAGGATCTTACTGAAGAAGTCTGGGCCGTCATGGATGGCAAGATGACACCTTCAGGCCACAACTGGGTGCAAGGTCAGGGTGCAGGCCCAAGATTAAAGCAGGGTGAGGATGATGAGGAGGACAAGTTCGACGCCATGGGTAACAAGATCGTCACGACGAAGAAGAAGGCGAAGCTGACAAGTTCCGAGGCTCGCAAGAAGAAGAAGGGTAAGTTGAATGATTCTCGATGTGTCTTTTTCCATTCAAGAAATCGCTAACAGTTAATCTCAGAGCGCATGGCTCGCCGGAAGCGTGGTGAGGAGGTCTTCTCCGATGAGGACGACTAAACTCGATTCCCTATCGTACGATACATGATCAGGCGCCCCGGCGTCTTCACGAATCACTGACGACCTAATACCGCTTGGCAGAATGATATAGCCACATTTCCTTTGTCATATGTGCCATGAAACCAAAAGTTCGGTCTTGCATGGTTGGGGCATGTTGTTTCTTTTCGCACAATTCTAGCGCGGTTTGGTTGATAGACATGAGGACCAACAGCAGCGCTTCCCAGTGTAGTCGATCTAGATGTATCAGAGCTACCTCACCTGGAATTGGAGGCCCAGGAGAGAGGATAGAGCCCGGAACATTTCGGTCGCCAAGATACCATAGGTAGTAGTAGACTTTACAGGTCGGTCAATAGACTTGATAGACATGCTAAACGAGTTCATTATATGACGTCGTGCGTAATATTACTCTAATGTAAATCTCTACTAACAAGCGAACTGTTCACGAATTGTCGCTAGTCCTGTGACTAACGACAATGGCATCAAGTATCTTTGTCTGAGTACTCTCAGCCGGTCGTATCTCTAAAATAACGAGTATCATCTTGCTCTATAACAACTTACAACGCAACCTATCAACAGAGAAACCCCTCCGAAAACGTTGCTGGGTCAGCCTATTAGGTAGTAATACAGTCGGTTTTGAACCCTGTCTCCATGTAGACATAAGAGGTGGCTCAAGGGTTGAACATGGCGATTGTTTACAGTCATACAGCTTGTTTGTTGCCTTACAACATTTCATTGTTCTGACATAAGCAAAGTCCCTGTCCCCCTAATTGTCTCAGATAGGAAAACAGAAAGAAACACTAAAAGGAAACAGAAGACTATGAAAAGTTTCCCGGCCGCAGGGCGGTAAGAAAATTGTCTTTTACACCTTCACATTCAACGGCTTTCGTCTATTCCACCATCTCGAGAAATAACCCTTGGATCCGCGAGAAAGAAGAAGAGAAGATGTGTCGATATTGGGCTTTACGCTTCCCTTGTGGGTGCGCTAGTTGGCGTTCCTCGGGCTATGAATTTTGCGACAAGCGTGGCAGCCAAGAGTGCAAGGTTTCGCTCAGGCGATATACTTGGTCGACTTTCTGCCCACAGGGTAGGAAGATCCTCAGAGGGAGGAAGTATACTCCTGGGACAAAGCTCCCGTCTTGTTGCGATAAACTATCTGAAAACGATCGTAAAAATCTCTGCGGCAAGTGTAATTCTGAGCCCAAGTATTCAGCGTCCTCGCCGACGCTGTGGCATTGTCCGCCCCATCTCAAGCTCGTGGAGGAGCGTCAAGACGTACCGCGAGAGGAGGCAGAGGTGTTCTTCGAGAAAGCGGTCGTTCTGTGGCCGCTGGATCACCAGCGACGGTACTTCAGACGGAAGGACGACAAAGTGGTCAAGGGAGTTTGGTGGTCTTACTAAGTGGTGATCTCAATGTTTACTTCCATCTCTTCTTCCGCACTTTTCTTGTTTCTATGTTTTTAAGGTAACAAAAGGTAGGTATTAATAAAAGCTTGGATCAGGGTTAAAAAGAAAAGAATAAAGTTGATTTTGAATACTGCTAGAAACACTACCAAATGCAAAGGAATGAGATGACAATTGTAGAGCTTGGGCCGTACCTGTTTACCCTAAGTTGTGTAACTTCCTTCTAGGTGCTCTCAACCATAATCGTATTGTTTTCTCTTCTCCTTTTTCTTCTTTGTCAGGTAAAAGGAGCTCCAAAACGATTGTGGCTTCGGTACGCACAAAAGGGGGCGATAAAGAGCTAAGGTTATATAAGATTGAAATTAATTCCCTTCATGTTTGGATATTGTTACTCACTTGTCCAGAACTCACTTCCAAAATTCACTTCCAGAACTCATATTTGATAAAAGGCTTACGGCTTAGAGCATTTTCCGTTGCGATATTGTAAAGGAACAACTATCTTAGCAGGTACTAAGAGATGGCAACCCAAACAGACACGTTTCAATTGCCTTCATCGGCCGTCATGTCGTACGCGATTAATAGACCGGGGTACGATGGCCCTATCATACTCCTATCGAATCCCTTATGCACGACATTCGAAATCTGGGATCACGTAATTCCATACTTGACGGCACTAGGTTTTAATGTTGTCCGATATAATGCCCCAGGCCACGGGGAGTCTGGCGCGCCCGCCAACAATCTCTCCTTGACAACAATGGACTCACTGGCGGAAGATGTTCGCTATCTCCTAGACCACCTTGAAATTGAGACATTGCATGCCTGGATTGGTGTGAGCTTGGGAGCTGCTACGGCCATCCATTTCGCTGCGAAATACCCCCGTATCGTAGAGAGACTTATAGCATGCGACACTATATCGTGCTCGCCTATCAACGAGGGCGCCGTCGACTATTTCACGCCTCGTATCGTGGCCGTCCGCAGGGCCGGTAATTTAGATGAGTATATCCAGGAAACGTTAGACCGCTGGTTTGGCCGCCCTTGGTTGGATGCAAACCCTCGTGAGGCCGATCGTGTGCGGAACTTGATGCAAGATGTATCTTTAGACGGATTCGTAACGTGCTGCTCGGCACTTCAGAACCAAAGTTTTGATCTCCGCGCATGGGCCGTGGGGACTGGAAGCCACGTTGAAGCGGCCATGCTCCTAGTAGGTGAGAAGGATACTGCCTTGTTTCGAAATATGGAAGACCTTCGAAAGGATATCGAGGGCGGACTGAGAAATAAAAAAGGCGACGATAATGTCTCTGTGCGCTTAGAAGTTGTGCTCAATGGCGGTCACCTCTGCTTTATAGATGGTCTCGACTCCTTCTTGCGAATCATCAACCATTTCCTAACGAACAATTAGGCGACGGTGCTGATGAGCTGGGCTTTTGTCGTGTATTATAGTCTTATAGATAGATACTAGATCCCTGTTAACGGCTGGTTCCATTCTCAACGGTGTCGATTCGTTTCGGATAGATATGCTAATGTGCGTCTGTTTGCTCAAGGGGAGGAATATGTGTATTTTATCGTTGACGTACAGTACTTCCTGCGTCGTCCTTCCGATCATTCCTATTTAACTTGCTGGAGCATTGATTTGCTATTTTTAGTAAAGTCCCTATTTTATTGTCTTCCTCAGTTGAGAGAAGTACCTAGTGTAGGTGATGGCCGTGAGGGGGAGCCTGTGCCCCTGTCCGCCAAGACCGCAGGAGCATAGCTACAGTACATACTGTACTTGGGGCACACAAGTTTCGACAGTAATAAGCTTTTTGTCCAATTTGTGTTTATTCGGCATCGGATAGGGGTGAGTCTGCCCGAACAACGTCAAGCCTTCGCCGCAAATAAGACTTTGTGTAGGGTTCGGCTTACTTTGTACACAGTCGTAGTAAGCTAGTGTACTACCTCACAACAAAACAACTTGGAGCCTTAGTTAGAAAAAAAAACATGAAATTTTTTTTTCTTAAATAAAACCCCCTTTGTGAAGTGTAAAAGCTTTGTTAATTAACGGCAATGATGAAGCCGACCCTCCGGCCACTTTGGCCTAAGTACGGAGGTTGGGGCCAAAAGTCTCCATGCTCTTTGACAATAGCCCATAGTGCAAATAAATTAAACCATATACGGTCTAACGGCTCTGCATGCAGTATTTCGGGCCGCCTACAGCTGGTAAAATAATACCTAGGTACTGCCTAGGCATAACAAGCCACTAATTGCGCTGTACGTTTGAACTAGGTAGGATATAGCTACCACTAGCGACAGCGTAGTAAGGGGCCCTGGCCTAGTAGATGCCTTGCCGGGCTTGAGTCGGGCTGTTGACGGTCTTGCCGAGCCGTTAGACCGTATATGGTTTAATTTATTTGCACTATGGGCTATTGCGTATAGTCTGTACAGTGTATAACTTACATACGGTAGGCATCCCAGCTGTCGTTTATGGTGCTCTACGCAGTGAGTTTATCCCTTATCTTCCCTATCTCCGAGATCTCCGCCATTTCCGCGTCCAGGACGCTTTGGTGTCTGGGTTCGGTTCGGTGGACGGGTACCAGCATGTCCGCTGACGCCACATAGTACAGAGTAGGCGCAGAGTAGGCGCAGAGTTAGGGACGGCTAGCAGAGACTACTAACCGCTTCAGACCAAGGATTCTTGCAGTATTGGCTAATTGTCCTCGTGCCAAGGAGACGAGGACATTCTAGGCAAATTATGATGCAAGCACCCGATTCATATTAGCTCGTTGTCGGTTGTCGCGCTCTAGTTATCCCCGACTCATGGTCCAAAAAAACGTGAATCTGGATGGTCTGACTACCATGGTCACGGTTGGGACACGGCTAGCACAGACTAGGACACGGTTAACTGACGTATGCTATATAGTAAGACCACTAACCCAGTGTATAAGGAAGGTAGGTAGGTAATCATAAAATGCGAGATGCTCAATACCATTTTTGTGTCAATGATGCATATATAAAAGCAACATCGCCGTTGTATTTGCCATATCCCACATCACTTGTTCGCTCTCATCTGCAATCGCATTGTAATAGACACTCGGGCCTGTTTAACTTCGTATCTTTAAAACTCAAAATAAGACAGTTACAGTTAGTATTCTCTCGACAACTCTTTACTTAGTCTTTCCGCCTAAACTAAAACTCTATTGAAGTTATCGCAATTAATCGAAACTCAAATTACTGCCGTCTCATCTAATTAGCATTGCCACCGTGCGTCGACTTAGCATCATGTCCCAGATACAGCAATCCGGTCCGCCGTATGCCCCCCGCACTGCAGGTCTTGGTGGCATACCCGAGGTCATCCCCGACATTCCCATTTGCGCCGTCTTTCTTACTATCTACCTCAGCTCCGCCATCACCAACATGACCATACTACAAATCAATCTGCGGAGACAACACAAGTTCGTCATATCGGGCGCGTTGTTTGGTTTTTCGATGTCGAGAATCATCACCTTCATCCTGCGCATCGTGTGGGCCTTGAATCAACACAACGTGCGTCTCGCCATCGCCGCCAACGTCTTTGTCAACGCCGGTGTCCTCGTAGTTTACGTCATCAACCTGATCTTCGCCCAGCGCATTTTACGCGCTAAACAGCCTGCCTTCGGCTGGCATCCCGCTATTAGTATCGCACTCAAGGTCTTCTACGTCGGCATCGGGGCCGCCCTCATCCTCGTCATCTACTCGGTGGTGCAGGGCTCTTACACATTGAACCCGAACACGCTGCGTGCCGTGAGGGACATTCAACTCACCGCCACCACCTACTTGCTCGTCTTCACCACCCTGCCGATATGGTTGCTCATGGTAGCCCACCTCCTACTCCCGAAATCCGCCGACGAGGAGCTCTTCGGCCACGGTAGCATGAGAACCAAGGTTCTTATTAACGTGCTCTCGACGTTTATATGCATCACCATTGCTGGGTTCAAAGTTGGCACGGCGTGGGAGACCCCTCGCCCGCTTTCGAATCCCGCTTGGTACCACAGCAAACCAGCTTTTTATGTCTTCAGCTTTGTTCTCGAGATTTTTGTACTGGCCCTATTAACGCTGTCCCGTGTCGACAAGCGCTTCCATATCCCTAATGGAAGCAAGCAGCCCGGGGACTACTCCCGGGGTTCTAGCGAGCAAACGACGGTGGAAAAAGAAGAGTCTAGTGATCATAGTAGCGATCCTTAAGTTTTGTTAGAGCGAATTGGTGAGACGAAACTCAAGAAAAGAAGCAGAAAAAAAAAGAAGAAAAAGATCAAAAAAATAGAAATATCCAAAGCGATCTCACGATCATCTATGAATATTGTATTGATATCCATATAAAGCCACCCACCTTAGACTAGCATAGTAGTGTGTATTGAATAGAAGATATGACATCAATTGTATGCACCGCATAGTTTAGCATGATCTTTGTTGTTTGTGTGTTGAATTATTGGCTAAAGTCTTTCACCGTAGGGGTCTTAATACTTTTAAATTAAATCACAAAACTAAGAACTTACGAATACCCCCGCCTTAAAAAAGGGGGGGAAAGGAAAAAAAGAGAGAATCCTAGAATATGCAGCAAATACTAATTAAGAGATATCCTATCTGCAACCATCTTAAGGCAGGAGGTGCAACATGAAGCGGCGTAGTGCAATCCAATTCCAACGCAACGGCATATGCCTTTCTTATTGCTTGTTATCCCGTCGTGGGTGTACATGTAAATAGGCGGGCTCGGCGCTGTGAAACTCAGCCCTACAATAATTAGTACTTAACCAAACCTACTTCTCCTCGAACACTTACTGTTTCTAGCATCTGTCGTGTTGGAACCTGGGTATAGAGTGTGAATACTTGGTGTTGCGCAAACAGCTCAACAGTGAAAAAACAAGGATCTCTGCTATACGAGGCACCTTCTTTGCTCCAAAAGGCGTTATAGTCATAGGTGGCAATAGTCCCAGTGGATAGCGGTCCTAGTGTATGACATATTGTTTGTTTGTTGGAGAAAAGTCGGACTCAGGTTGTGCGGCCAGGTGTGAGGTCGTCGACTACATACTTCCTATGTGACGCTACTAAGTCTCATTTAAGAGCGTTGTGTGGGCTGTCTATTATGACTTGCCTATAGAGAGGCACACCTCTACTGTGCTTGCTAAACACTAGAGTCAATCAGAAATCTACGGTAATAGTATTCTAAAATTGAAATCATAATGCCTTTAGTTGAGGCTATTCTGTATCAAAAATTCACGATGTAGTTCAGACCTTCCCCTCCACCCTGGTATGACCACCACCATTTTTATCCCACATAGCTCGGGGGTTACACTTTCATTCAACCGTAGCTCATTATCTCATACTCGCCGAGTTTCATTTGGTTTCTCAAAACCGCGATACTCTAGTAGCCATAGTCTATATTCTAGACGCTTTCCTAGTTGAAGGATAGTGGCACACTCTATCCGATGTCGGATATCGGAGAAAGATCAGGGATTCAGCCTAGTCTTACAGACCTGTATGTCCATCCAATGCTACTAGTTAATTGGCCAAGAGGGGGGCAAGAATTGCCCCATAACTGGCGCTTTGTTTTCTTTAGAGACGGCTAGTCATCATCTCGGTGAACACTAGAGCACTCAGAGTCAGTCAGTCCTTTTGCACACATTCTAGCAACACGTTGGGTCATTTGGGGCCGCTAGTATCGAGAGTTCACGTGTGTAGAAGAATCATAAGCTTGATGAAGCTTATATCGAGAGGGAAACATCATTACTGTGACTTACTTCCAACCACACGCTCCACCTCCCAGTCCTCCACGTTGGCAGCTTCCCATTCCGCTCGTAGGTACTGCAAGATGGCCCAGACCTGGTAAAACTCCAATTCGCCCTCGCCGTTCTCATCATTGTCAGGATCGAACTTGCCGCTGCTCCACTCGCCGTCGTTCTCCCAGCTGAAGCGAAGGACACGCACTAGAAAGCGCGCGGCATGACTGCATGGTATGAGAGTTAGTATATGTCTTTCCACAAGTATGACTCGCCAATAAATGGCACAGAGAGCGCGTCGAATTCATCAGATCTACCAATAATTGAGGAATCTGCCGATAAACTCACTCCAGTGGGGTCCAGTCCTTCTTATTCGATTGGGCCTCGGAACTAGCATACTTGGGCTGCAGGAAAGCATTAGTTGATATGCACCAGTGGTACAACTCGGCGCACTGAACGGCCGGGTAACCATTGGTAGCCTCGAGGAAGTCTCGGCGGTACTCCCGAAAGAAAGGCTTCACATAGCTACTGTCGAGAAGGCGGCGCGCCGAGTGTCGGGTGCTGGGGTCGTAATTCAACCACACGCATAGCTGGTCGTAGCTCTTCTGCAGCATAGGAAGCCGGTCGTGTGGGACGGACTTTCTCGGCATGGCGTAAGTAGGCAGACTACTACCGGCAGCGTGATGACTTAGGTCGATATAGCGAGTCTTTTTTTAATTTGTTCAACCAATCTGGTGTACAACTAGTGTCAAGGGTGGAGAATGATTAAGGGAGAGGAGATGAAAGAAGGAGAGAATTGAATTTGACTCGGTATCGGACAATAAGATTGTCAGAGACACGCATCGCGGGAGGTCTCGGATCTCAGGTTTAGGTCTCAGACTGCGGGTAAGTCAAACAGAGCTCCCATGTGATTCACTGATATATCTCCCCACGCTTCAGGCAGTCGGCGGTCCAATTGGAAGATCCCTTCGAGAGGCCAGACTATGTATCAAGCCGAGGGGCATGGAATTTTTGTACGACGTATCAGTCATTCGGCCACCCACCACATCCGTTAATGCTATGATATGATTCGCTTGCCGTGGGTACCGGCGTCGAGGTGTCCTTCGACCCGACTCGGCTGACTAAATCGAGCCAATCAATTGCCCGGCAGTATATTCAATGTTTGTTTGCTTGATGATCTGTACGGTTTGGCTTTATTGAGAATTGTACGAACAGAACTTGAAAGAGTGAAGCCCCATTGAAATAGAGGGTGTGGTTTCCACCAAAGCTGATGAGAGTAAAGAATTGTAACAAGCAGTTCCCTTTCCGATCCACACATCAAGATGATTTATAAATTGCAATATAAATAACAAGAGATCTTAGCGCCTAACCTGCTATAACATCCCTTGAACCAAATCTTTTATGAGCAGTTAGTTGACAACAATCATTGTCCTTATTGTTAAAAGGTGCTAAATATAAGCTAAGGTGATTTTGATAGAATTAAGCGGGCTAGTTTATTATAGTTACTTTATATGACGACCGGTGTTTGCAACCTCCAAGTATCCCGCACTCCCTCACGTGACTTTCATCACCTAATGAACTCAGAGCGGTTGGGAATATGATCACGTGCCACTTTATATGCATTCGGACACGGAACATTCTAGGCAAAGATATATATCCCCACATAGTATATTAAGGCTAAAGTAGGAAGGCAGCCATGCGATGTTGCTGGGAATTTAGGGCTTGGGCTATTCACATATTACACTCTAGCAATGCCTTGTTGAGCTTGAGCCTTGATAATCGATACACGCACACAAACACATTCCCTCCTCCTTTCTCCCTTTCTATCTATTCTTCGAGCTTATCCAAATGAGTGAGCACACTAGACGACAGGTAAGGTATATTTCCGGGCTGACTGATTACATCATCGGCATGGAAAGGCCGGGAAGCTCTTTGAGCCCTACGAGTTTATTAGTATCATTTCTTGGTCATGGCAATTATATCACATTATTGGAATGTTGGAGAGTTGCTTTGGGTCCCACTTACAGCCATCATGGTCCTCCTGCACAACAGGCTTCACGGAGCACGACTTGGCATTCGTAATCGCCTGGTTCGCAAGCGTCGAGCACTTGGCTCCCATGCAACCAGATGTATCCATGGCCTTCTGTAGAGAGTCTCCCTTCCAGCCAAATACATAGTCACCATGTTGCCCGTAGCCGGTGTTGTCACCAGTGCTCAAATAGAATGGCTGCGAGCCGTCGGTTGGCCAGTCGTTGGGGTTGTTGAACGGAGTCGTGTCCCAGACCACTATATGTAGCAACAGCGTTAGTGTTTGCCGGGTAGAGATAGAATTTATAAAGGGTTTGGGCAATTTTAAAAATACTGACCTTCATACATAAGCTGGGGAATCCGGATCGGGTGCGTTGACGGGCACGCCCCGCCGAGGCTCAGGAAGTCTGCTGGTCCCGTTGTCGGATATGTTACGTGGTCTTGGTGGTTCGGCGTGTCGAGATTCTTTCCGTCCCAGCACCTAGTATGTGGCGTCAGTACTGAAGACAGGAATCGAAAGGAGTGGAGATGGAGATAGTAGTAGTACTTACGTAGGGAACAGAATGTTTGATCGAATGCCACCTGCGCATTGCTTCTTGGGTAGTGCCTCAGTGTCGAGACTGTGTTTTATAGTCAGTATGATCCTCATTAGATATGGTACTCTAGGTCATTAGAACTCACGTGTTATCCGCGCAAGGAGCAGCGTAATCACCGCCAAAGTTTGGGCCGGTGTAGCAACGGTAGCAGTTTTGTCGCTTTAGTTTCGTTCCCGTGCGTGAGCGCGCCATCGCATCTCCGACAAGCATGCGGAAACCCTAAATAATTCCGTGAGTTCCTGCTGATTCAAGGGATTGGGTGAGAGAGGGCGGAAAAGAGAGGAGAGTGTGAACAAACCGGCTTGAAGGCGGTGATCTTCCCTGGTTGCGCAGAGACATAATACACGAGAATACCTCCCGCGATCTGTGTGCTGAAATTATCGCTGAATTGATACCTGGTTAGGAGTTCATGTTAGCGGTGGTGTTTGGACGGATATCAATGGGGTAGTCCTACGCAGCACCACCCTGGGAAACACGCTTATAGGTGCCGTTACGGGCCTTGAAGTAGAGATTTGCAGTCCAATAGTTGCTGAAATCTTCAGAAAAGGCACAGGTGGTGCACGAGGCCGCGGTCGAGACATCACCGGTGGTCATGGATGCGTTGAATGTATTTCCACCCACAATTTGGTGGACGTGTGGCGAGGGGATCGCGCCGGGATTGACTAGCGGGTCAAGGCGGTCAATGACCACCTGTGCACATCCGAATCGCAACATCGTGAGCCCACCACCGCCACCAAACTGCGGGACCGCTCCGGCGAGTGTTGAGAAACCGAGGATCGTAGACCAATACATGGCGTTCTGTGATCGTACTGTGCTGTACTGAACTGAACTTTGGAGAGGAGACAAGGTGAAGCCTCTGTTGTACTAGAGGGTTCACATGTTTATACAACGGGTAGTATAAGAGATAAGAGGGAGGCAGGGAATCCGCCATTACTTTTCTGTATTGCCGAGTCATATATTGTGCTTGCGCGATATTGAGAGTGTGGTGGCCTTTCCAACGACTGCACGGCATTTATCTGATAGGCTATAAAGGTAGATTAGAGATTAATTGCTGCCTTTTTTTTGACAACCCGTGACAAGAGAGATTGGCTCGATGGCTTGCGGGCCAATGCCGCTCGACGAGGCAGATACAATTAGCCGGGCGGTTACAGTCATTCGGTGGCAAAGGCTAGCTGCCACCCTATTAATAACACTGCATATGTATAGGAAGGAACTTGCCGTGTATCCGCATCATGCCGCTCCGCGTTGTGAAATTTTACCATTTTCAGGTCAGGTCGGGTCATATCTGCGAGGTCGATTCTGGTTTCTACGAGGATTGATGCCGATTGTATGTTAGACATTATAGCTTCATATACGCCTTTTCCTCTTTTGAATTTGTGTAAGATATTAGCGATCTTGTACGCAGCGGGAGTCTCCCTTACAATCTTTTTGTTTTAAAAGGTATAATATTATATAGGCAAGCAGCGCTTAATGTAGTAGAAAGGAACAAGATATTATTAATCCTTATTTTGATGGGAGTAAATTCTAGATGATGCTATACCAGTTTATAGGATAAGGCAGTTCCTAGAAACCATGATACTGAAAGTTGCCGATTTATGGTACTCTTCTTCACATTTATCCTTGTTGAAATAGCACTCTGGTGCAATACGAGTTAACCAATATAATCCAAGGCTAGGCATGCTTGCCCGTAATACTCCTAGATACAGCTCTTTTTCTTTATCAAACACGTGAAACCTGTTGAAGCGTATTTCTATTAGGATGTGGCTTTTATCAAATTCTACAACTAGGATATCATATCCTTTTTACATTCCATTTTCGCTAACAAGTTGATCGTAATCTATATGAAGCTCATATTTTGCAGCTCATAGTTGTTATAATGTAAATACTGTCTCTAAATGTGTCACACCTTCTAGACTGGAACAAAGAAGGTATTGTGTACGTAAGCATACGTATCAGTTGGTGATAGATTAGGCTTCACGTAATAACGAATATTTTATCCCCCGCCTCCCAATACTTGGATCATGACAATATGAACTTCGTTAAGGTTATCTCCGGAAGATTCCGCCTACATGCAGGCTTCCATACACCAACTGGATCTATGAATCTGCCTTGAACTAGTTTAAATTCGCCTATATAAACGGGGTCAGGAACATGAGATTCAGAAAGTAGGCTGACTGGCGTGTAGAATCTTTACTCAGTCCTTGCCTCTCAATTTCAATTCGTTGAATTCCTTGCGAGCTATGAAGGGCTCTCTAACGTTGTGTTAAGACTCAAGAGTGTACATGTTGCCTCGTGCTGTGCTGAGTGTTAACGCTGGTGCTGTACACTAGTTTCAAAATATCTCAGCTTATATGATATTCATGTTAGGGCCGCTCATTAGCGATAGTCGCTTCGATTTATAGGAAAGTCACCATATGGCCATCGTAACAGAAGTATCCCTAAGGATGATTGCGTTCGATACTTTGATGCGTCTCTCACAAAGAACGCAAAATCTGGCATGGCACTAGCCCGCATGTCGTTTTTTCTACCAAGGAACTTGCCGTTCCTGATATTACACTTTTGTATAACATGACTATCACCAATTTCCCCAGATAAGTCATCACAGAATAAGTTAAGCTCTCGGGCTTTAGTATTCAACTAGCTATTTGGCTCTTGTTAAAGGCTCAAAATTATTAAAGCAGCCTCACCAATATGATTGCTCTAGCATACAACCATTTACCGCTGATTCCTACGCACGCCTCGAAACTTTATGTCAGAGGCGCCCTAAAAAGTACCTTGAGAAGTAGATAATGGTGATGAACGGTGTGGGCAGACATGAGAGGTAACATATCAAGTTTGATAATTTTCGCGTGTGAATTTACGTATTCTTAGCGAAATGTTCAAGAGGGCAGGTGGCGGTGCCATGAAATTCTCGTGCCATGGGTCTAGAGAGGAGGAGGGACATGCATGCTGGTGCTCAATGCTGATGACAGCAACGCTTGCAGCTACAACTCCAAATAGAAAGAACGAGCACAGCTAAATTCAAAGAGCAAGTTGTCGTGATAAAATGCATTGATTGACATCATCATTAGTCATACAACATTGGGTATCTACATAGACAGTAAAAGCATATGTTAAGCGCAAAGTGGCCCGGCCCTCATACATCGCGGGTACAAGCCGGTCCTTTTCGGTAGCCTTCCATCCATCATGATTATAAACCCCCTCCTTTTTCCTTTAATTTAGGCAGCTGTCTCGGTGGCTTACTCGGCCTTCGTCTCCTCTGCAGTACCGTTAGGCTTCTGCTTCTCCTGCTCTAGCTGTTTCTCCAGGCGGTCAATGCTGGATTGAAGCTCCGACTTCGACTCTTCCGCCTTCTTTACATTCGCCTCGAGCTCAGCAATTTTAGCTTCAAGCGCGGCCTTGTCCTATAGCACATCGTTAGCTCCTTTACGTCATACTCCATTACGAGCTGGTTAATGGCGAGAAGGTACCTTCTGCGCGGTCTGTAGACCTTCCTCTGCTGCGGTATATTTCTTTTGAGCAGCTTCGCCCTGCTCACGAAGGCTAGTAATCTCAGTAGACTGCTCTTCTACCTGCTTCTTGGCCTTGCCGCTCTCCTCCTCTGCAGACTTAGCCTTGTCCTGTAGCTGGGCGATTTGATCAATAGCCTTCTGGGCCTCGGCAGACTTCTCGTCAATCTGGGATTTGAGCTCGTTGCTCTCTTCCTCGGTAGACTTCAGCTTCGTTTCTAGTTCAGCGGCTTGTTGAGATGCCTTTTCGATCTCGGCCTTGAGACTGCTGTTGCCATCCTGTAGCTCAGCCAGATCCTTCTCAGCCTTGGTCTTCTCGCCACTAATCTTTTCCAACTCTGCTCCTAAAGCCTTCGCCTTCTCCTCGTGTTCCTTTGTGAGGGCGTCAGACTTCTCTTGAATTTCCTGTTGTTGCTTTTTGGCGGCCTCCAACTCTTGTTTCAGCGACTCAGATGCCTTGGATGACTCGACCTCTGCGCCCTGGAGAGCCTTGATCTTCTCTTCCAACTCCGCAGATTCTTTCTTGGCTGTATCCAACTCTTGGGATGCAGTCGCTTTAGCAGCCTCTAGCTCTTTCACAATCGCGTTATACTTGTCTTCTGAAGCCTTATTCTGTTCCTGCGATTCCGACGATTCTTTCTTGGCCGCTGCTAATTCGCTTGAAACAGCCGCGTGTTTCTCCTGCCACTCCGAAGACACTTTCTTCGCAGCATCTAACTCAGCAGAAACGGCAGTATGCTTGTCTTGCCATGAAGCTGCCTCCTTCTGAGCAGTCTCCAAGTCGCTGGCAATGCTTTTCAACTTCTCTTCTGATGCCTTTAGCTTCTCTTGCCATTCAACAGTTTCCTTCTTGGCACCTTCGGACTCGTTGACCAGACTGTCATAGAGAGCTTGTAAAGCCTTGTGCTTCTCCTGCCACTCTGTAACGGCCTTATTAGCGGAGTCAAGTTCGGCGGTCAATGCATCGTTAGCAGTCTGTAGCGCCTTGTGTTTATCTTCCCACTCAGCAGCCTGTTTCTTCTCCGCCTCTAACTCGGCCAGGAGGCTTTCGTAGGTGGTCTGCAAGGTCTGGTACTTGAGTTGTAGTTCAGATGACTCCTTTGTTGTAGCATCAGATTGGCTAATAAGGCTGTCGTAGGTGGATTGTAGAGCTTGGTATTTCTCCTGCAGCTGGGCTGATTCGGTCTTGGCCGTCTCCAAGTCACTGGAAACAACCGCATGCTTCTTCTGCCACTCTGCTGACTCCTGTTTGGCGGCATCAGATTCACTGACCAGACTATCATATGTATTTTGTAAAGCCTGGTGTTTCTCCTGGAGCTCTGTAGCCTCCTTCTTGGCAATCTTAGACTGGCTGTCTAGGTCGTCGTAAGTAGACTGCAGGGTCTTCTGCTTTTCTTGCCATTCCGCGGCCTCGGCCTTGGCGGCGTTCAGTTCACCCGTAAGCTTCTCCTGTGCCTGCACGAGATCGGATCGTGCCTTCTCAACCTCGGCTAATGTGGCCTTGGCGGTTGTTAGCTGTTCGTCAGATCCCTTGCTAAGTGCCTCATTTGCCTGTAGTAGCTGCTGGTTATCGCTCTGCGACTTGGCTAACGCATCCTTCTGCTCGTCGAGTAGCTTCTTGACAGAACCCAACTCTTCTGTAATCTTGTTTTGCTCTGCCTGCAGGGCGTCACGAGCGGCGGCTGTGTTAGCGAGCTCCTCCTTGACAGCTGTCACGTCACCTTCGAGCGAGCGACGCTTCTCTGCGGACGAATCTAAATCCTGTTTGGCGGCAGACAGCTCCTGCGAAAGTGAGTCCTTGAGTTGGTCTAGGGCAGCAATCTTCTCCTCTAGGGCCTTGAGCTGCTCCTTGGCGGCGCCATCCAATTCGAGAGCACGAGCGGCAACAGTGCTCTCCCGTTCCCGCGACTCGGCCTCATGCTTGTCTGCCTGCTCTTGACTTTCGCGTTCCAATGCAGCAATCTTTTGCCGTAACGCATCGGCTTCCTCTTGGAGAGTGGCTACATGTTGGTCCTGCTCGGCAATCCTCTTGTCTAGCTGGTCCTTGGCTAGGGGATCGACGCCTGAGAGGGTAGAGAGGATGTTTCCCATTGTTGCTCCGGCTGAGGGTTGATTGATATTGATATATCAGGATATGCCTTGTGTAAGTATGATGACGCGTGGCGGTGACGGCGGGCAAGAGACTGAGCCAGAGACCCGCGTGAGCTGGATTGGGGTGCCGGGGATGCCGAGAACGTGACACAAAAGAAGAAGCGGTCAGAGGGGTACGATGCTGTACTAGGCTCACAGAGGATAGACACTCAGCGCTGCTTGGATTCCGAGCACTCTCCTGGAGATAGAGGCAGATGTGGAGGGGTAAATTGAAGTAGAGAGAGCAAAGGGTGTTGACATGGAGTCACGAGTCCGGGGGATAAAAGAAAAAAAAAAAGCTGAGATTCCCACTTTGGCGGTCAGACTCGGTCGGTCTGGTTGGTTGGCCTGGTGATTTTTTTCCTCCCCTTTCTCTTGGATACCAGCAGGTCGGTCAGTCCTGATACTACCTAGGTTAGTACAGTGACAGATAGCTTGGTGATAGTACAGTATACACCATACTACAGTGGTAGTGGTACTTGGTGGGCTGTTTGGACAGTGCAAAAAGATATTCGGTTTACACTATGCAGCTGTGCAAGCGCCGACTAGTAGTGTACAATAGTGCACTATTAGTAGTGTAAGTAAGTAATAGTGCAGTGCATGTTAGCATCGGCGCATCACAGATATAGGTACGGTATGTACTGTACTATAAGGTGAGCAAGCGACTTGGCGGAGCTTCGATTCACCATCAATCAAGGATCAAGGGTTTATGTATCCGTCTATCTACCTACTATAGTATGTACCTCTAATAGTACCTATGCACAATTGTTTTGTGAATCAATCGTTGGACTAGGTACTCCGTAAGCGCCGTGGGTGGCGGTTATTATTACCTTTTTTTTCTCTCTACCTGTCTACCTAGATTCCTACACTAGGTTAGTGTATTAGTACCTAGTCAGGCACAAGAACAAAAGTAATTGCCCTTCCACCATGTCACCTCAAGGCGTTTGTTTCCATTCGCATTAGGTACTGTACGCTTCCATATCATGAAGTAGAGCTTGTTTAATCTACTATAATACACTACACTATGTAGGTCCGGCCGTAAACAGCACAACATGAAGAGAGAAACCCACGGATACCCACGGATACCTTGTTTAAATGCCTGTTCTTCCTTGACCTGGCACTGACCTGGCCTCCGCTAACTAGTACACTACTATAGTAGTGAGTAGTGTAGTACTGCGTGCACTAAGTTCATGCACATGAAGGGATACTGCATGACGCTAATCCAACACATCATCTCGCACCATCTACCTGCAGTCCACTGGAGTCTGCTGCAATGCCTTATGTACAGCGCTATCTGGGGTGTACCTTGTATGGTGATATTTCGCTCCATTATATGATGGGATTAGTTATGTAGGTACCCACGATAAACAGAGACCCAGATACACTAGTGTACCTACGTGTCATATCTCCATTTACACGCTTTGGTTTGCTGTCACTGGCCTGGGTCAATGGTCAATGGTCAATGGCTCGGCGGCAACAAGGACAAAGTGCCACCTGTAACGATAAACATAGTACCGTCGCACATTGCGTATGAAGAGAATATTTTTTCCGAGGACCGGCTGTGTTGGTATTTATCATTGTGACGTAACACGGCGAGCATCGGGAGACCTGCTCAGGTAGAAAAATGAAATACAACTACATCATTATACATGCCATCCAACTCGAGTTGTAATGTACACAGTGCCCGAACAACATACATACCGAGGTGATCGACCTCGAAATTAGCCCACTTACCGACAAGTGTGGTGTAGCGTCCGATATCTGTTGCTGAAATGAGTACGGTGCCCCGCGCCCAGGCTGTGATTTTTTTGATTCACAACACATGCATCAACGCAAGAATGCCAACTCGGTTGTGTACTAGCAATAGCTCTCTTGGGCAGGTCATGGAATTCATGATTTGCGGCCTAATCTGGTTTTTATGCAGTGTAGAGGGTGTCTATTTCAAGTGTACCTTGTATCCCACCGCTGTGGCTGCCGCCCCGATACGCTGATACTATAGTGCTACTAGTATGTATGTAAGTATGTATGTATGTATGTATATACAAGGCGCTTTCTTTGGCGCCTGAAAAGTCCCAGAGAAAGGCACTTGATAGACAGAAAAATAAACATGAGTTTCTACCCCTGGTCTGGGTCAACCTCAATATCTACCTAGGTAGATAGGTAAGCTAAGTACTCAAGGATTCGTCGACTCGACCATATAAGCCACCGTCGAGGATGAGGTTCTCATTATCATCCAAATCATCTTGCACCCGCCGCCACTTCGTAGTATTCGATTTACGACCCTTCTGGGCAGTCCCTTTGCCCTTGGCGTCAAACATGGGCTTGATTAAACCACCGAGCAGAGGATTCTTGCTAAAGGTACCACTACCCCCGCCACGATTCCCTCTTGCCTCGTCTATGACCGGGCCGCCATCGTTGTTGGGCTCTTCATCTGGACTCTCAGGTCGCTCGACAGGCGCCATTTTTCGTACAACCTTACCGCCGACTAGGTCGATACTGATCACCTGTCGGCGTTTCTCATAATCCGGACGAGCGTTCCATTCCATTTCTTTCAGGACCTTTTGTTGTCGCTTGAGCTCTTGAGCGCGTTCTTCCGGGGTTGCCCACTACAAGAGCTGCGGTCAGTGATTGCGAACAAACTGTGTTCGTGCCACGGTGCCCCAAGGGTTCTAACCGGTGGCGGATATTCGAAGGGGGGGGGGGGGGGGGTTGGTGTCCCAAGAATCTCAGAATAGAAAGCCAGTGACTTCGATGATGACTTACGATATTCCCATATGCCCCAGCCACTGCCCCGCTAACATCAAAGTCGGCAGCTTCGTCCCTCACGGTAGTCCTACGTGCATTTTGTGCTTGAAAACTGAGCAGTCGATCTAGGTGCTCTAGGGCCTTAGCCTTCGCCTTGCTCGTTGTGGCGTGGTCTTCTCTCGGCTTTGAAAATGGTGCTGGCATCTTGGATACCTCAGCCCGTTTATGGGCTTTGCGATCAACTTCGATATCAAGAGTCAGTAATTACATTCCGAGTCCAACAGGCAAATGTCTTCACCCTGTGAATGATATAATTATCACATAAGAGTTAATTGTACTTACTGGCCATCTTTTCTCTGCCGCGTTCATCTCGTAGCTCCCGGATCATGGATTGAACTTCCGCTGAGCTTAGAAGCGGCGTGCCGCAGAATGTACAGGGGCCAAGACCTTCCTTGACGCATATGACTTTACCACAATTGAGACAATTGGGGGCAGAGGCCAGGAGGGGATGTCGGGCTGCTACACAGTTGCATTTTCGTAGAGCAGCATCGGTTGTTTGGGATGGGTTAGTGGTCATTTCAAGAGCGCGAATGGCGTCGTCGAGATCTGACAATGCAGTAGAGGCGCCATGCATAGCAGTTCCGCCCGATATATGAACTTTAGCCTTGGGCACTGGTGTTGAAGACCGCGACCCAGGCGTTGATTTTGATTTGGAAAGAGGTAGGTCTGATATTAATTGTCCTTGTCCAGGACGAGAAGATTTTGAGGCAGGTGGCGGTGTCGCGGATTGGCGAGGGATAGTCTTCACCGTTGTTGAAATAACTGTTGGGGCCACGGTAGGGCTAGGCCGTCGGGCAACATAATCCGCATCAACATTCTTCTTATTGTACACGGTACCGGGAGGAGGCTCGGAATCGAACACTCTTCGCGGTGCAGGTGTGTGCAATGGTGCCTTTTTCTTCTTGGATTGTCCCTTGTTGGATTTGGGCACTCGGTCGGGTGCAGATTGATGACTATTGGCGCTGGAATCAGAAATAAAAGTAGCAGTCGCAGCAGAACTCGACTGAGGGTCTCGTCTCTTTGAGTTAAATGAGGCAATGAAATCGACGGCTGCCGGCGAGTCACCCAACAAGTTGTGCAAATGGTCCGCAGCATCTGATTTTGACAAGGTCGCGGCATAATCGAGAACCTGTTGCAACTCGTCATGAGGTAGGGGTAGAAGCCTAGCGAGATGTATTATCGACATAATGTAAGTGGGAATATGTATTATGAGTATTAGCTTTGGTGATGATGTGTTTCGGTTTGTGCTTGTATGTGGAATGTGGCCAGAAGAACACAGGTGCTCCGCCAATGAGTAACCGGTCGCTCCTCAACAAGGAACGCCGGGTATGGTGATCTATATAACTTTTACTATGTCTATGTGTATTATTGGATCTGGGTTCTTATTGTAGACGACGTATTTTAAACGCCGCCGGCGAGGACTCATCTTCGCGCCACAAACGTTATTGCGTTTTATGTAACCTAGTGGGGTCATGTTGTGAGGCCTACATAAATATTACCTCTAAATGAACTCCTATGCAAAAGGTGCCAACATGGAGGTACATTCTAAAGTTATAGGAATAGCCCGTTGTAATGCATATTAAGTGGTGTACGTACCTAGGAGGTACCTATCTCCCCGCTTCCCCCGCCAACCCTCAGGGTAGATTAAGACCTATATAGATTTAGATGAACAATCGATGGGCTTTTCCCCTTTGAACTGCGTCATTTCGACTACGCAAACTAGATGGATATATAGAGGGACCTAAGTACATATATCCTTTTCTTGAAAACTGCTGCTCTTTGAGACCACGTCAATCGGCTCCTTTCTTGAGAGCGGATTTGGGATACCACCATTATCTAAGACGACGGGGAACCGTGGAAATTATAAGCCCCCAAACCGCACCTTCGTGGTGTGGTCAAATCTTGCAGTAGGAGTTGCGAGGTGAAGCGTGCACTGCCGGCTGAGACATGATCGGTCATCGTATAAATCCATGTGATCATTTCATCCCGACTATCTGTACGGTATACTGCGTGCGTAAGTAAGACGACCATATCTCTTTAAAATGAATGAACTAACTAGCCTACCGGGATTGCTGCTAGCAATATGCCGGCACCGACGGACAGATACGAGAAAGGTAGGTTAGATGTTTCGAAACAAATCCAGTTGATAGCAGAGTATGTAGGGATGACCCTATGAACAGGTGCACATCTCATCCGACCCTGAATTCGCACGAGGATAAGCTTGAGTCGTCTCACTCCACACCTCTCATCATCACCGGGTCGCTTGTTTCAAAGGCACGCAACTATATAAGACTGTAAAAGAATGACCCCAACCTGGGGTTGAGGTAATGCTTGAGACAACTTAGAAACAATCACGACCACATTCCCGGGCTATTCGAGGCGTCATGATTACGACTGCCCGGCAACCAAACTTGGCACTCCACATATTCAGTATTGAATAGCAAAGCAAACATTGTATCGTAACATATAAAAAACCCCAACCTCCCAGGTTTCTATCCCGAGATGCGGTTCTGGCAATGCCCAAGTACCAATTTCTCGGTATAGGTAGATGTGCACCTATCCCCATAGCGAACCACTGTAGCAACAGTGTATGCGGAGACGTGGAGAAACGGTCGCAAGTTAGCCTCGTTACCCTTCGGTTTGGGCCTAGACGGACAAGTGAGGTCCTAAGTAAGTGATGGTGCATCCTCCGCCCACGCTCTTCCAACTGATTAGGTATGAAACTAGGGACTTGAAGTATCTAAATCAGTCTTGCAAGGCTTAACGGCAATTGGGCAGGAAAGTAGAGGTAGAGGCAGGTACATTTACGTGTTTGTAAGTCAACGTTACATGCATGTAACATCAACATAACATGTTAGACTCAACACGAAATATCCTAGTCTTGTCATTGGATTGATTGACACAAGTCTCTATGCAGTTATGCAGG
Source organism: Xylaria digitata (assembly GCA_022495195.1). Taxonomy (NCBI): domain Eukaryota; kingdom Fungi; phylum Ascomycota; class Sordariomycetes; order Xylariales; family Xylariaceae; genus Xylaria; species Xylaria digitata. The sequence continues at coordinate 605,628 of MU376942.1, read as the reverse complement.
CACTCCTGCGCCGCACTGGTTGCCGAGGCTAGCCAGCAATGGCAAAAGTATCATCATATAACACCTTTAAGCAGCAAGGGAGAACCAAGATCACGGCTGTGCCATCACCCGAGCATTTTATTTTTGTCGGCGATTCTAAAATAAGCCATGGCATCCACCCGTTTCACCATGGCTTATTTTCCGGGCCAGATCATTTTCTTCTCAAGATGGCCGCCGTATTGTCTGTTATGATCACGTTCTTGGTGTTTACTCACACCGTCCTAGCACACCGCCAACCTCAAATACCTCGGGAAACAGCATATGGCGTCAGGGGCACCTCGTTTCTCGACCATGAGGATGCCATATCCGGCTTTCTCGGACGTGGTTTCCTGAGGGAAAACATTCCCTATATTGACATCCCGGACGAGCTCATCCAGGATGTCTACTATTACAGGTGGACGTCATTACAGCGAAATATTCGCTATGTGACTGCCGGGACAGGCTATATGTGTACTGAGTTCGTGCACCCCGTCGGTTATGCCCAGGCCTTCGGGACCATTGATGCCGCTGCCGGCCATCAAATCGATGAGGCAAGATGGCTAAGGAATACCGCCTACGCCGATGATTACATCCAACTCTACACCAGGGGTCCCGCTGATCCGCTTCAGTATACTCAGTGGATCTTAGACGCCACGAGTCGTCGCGCCATGGTGACGGGTGACAGTGATTTCCTAGTTTCTCAGTTGCATGACATGGTTCGTGTGTGGGGTTTGTGGGATCCTTTTTTCAATTCAACTGTCGGGTTATATTACTATCAACCGGTTTGGGATGCCCAAGAACTGTCTCTGCCAGGTTTTATAGCTGATCCAGATAATACGGACTGGGACTTGAGGAAAGATGGCCCCGATACGTACCGGCCGAGCCATAAGTGAGTCTCATCTATCATTTACGACATACGGGAAGAAATTTATTAACGCTGCGTCATGTAGTGCCTACATGGTTGCGAATGCTAGGGCTATCGCGAGGGCTGCCAAGCTTGCCCACGATGATCTCATCTCATCTCAGTTTTCAAAAATCGCCGACGAACTAGAAGCGGCCATGTATGAGTTCCTATGGGCTCCCGAGCAGGAATTTTTTGTATGTGAATGTTTGAATTAATACCGTACTAGTTCCTATCATACTAGTTAGGCGTAGATTGCTTGACATCTCCCCCTGTCCCTCTGTCCCTAATAGCTTATACTGACATCGTTTCCACCTCAGATGGATGTCATCCGTTCTGACAATCCCGAGTTAACCCGTCTAACAGGCCGCGAGCAAGTCGGATTGTTTCCTTATCGGTTTGGCATCGGCTTGGAGAAGAGCTACGCCCAGCCAGCTCTAGATGCCATGTTTGATCCTGTAGGTTTTCTCGCGCCCTACGGTCCTCCTACTTTAGAAATTCGCGACCCATGGTTCGCAGCTACGAAGCCTGATCCAAATTACTGTAAGCCACCTATGTCATGCATTGTACTGTCAGCATATCATGTCGAGAATAAAACTGACGGTTGATAGGCTGCTGGTGGAATGGGATGTCCTGGCCTTACTCTACTAGCCACACTCTTAAATCGCTAGCAGCAATCTACCGGTCAGGTGTGACCAACGCTACCGCGGAGCAGTATTATCAGTATCTGCACACTTATGCGCGGACTCAGCAGAAGGATGGCATGCCTTATGTCGCCGAATCCCATTCTCCGTTCGACGACGTCTGGAGCGCAGATAGTCGTAACCACTCGGAGCATTATGACCATTCGACTAATAACGAGTTAGTAGCCCTGTGATATTCTCTCGCCTCCTTTAACGTCGGATGAAGTGCCCAAATTGCCCATCCACACACATATTCTATTCCCACATACCATGGCATATTCATTAGTCGATTAGTACTGACTCCCGGCATCCCAGTGATGTTATCACCGGACTCCTAGGCATAATACCACAGCCAGATGACACTCTCCACATTGCGCCCATTGTCCCGAGTAATTGGACGTACTTTGCTCTCGAGAATCTACCCTACCACGGACATCTAGTCACCATTTTATACGACAAGGATGGGTCAAGGTATAACGCGGGACCGGGATTGGCCGTCTACGTTGACGGGGGAATGATACACCAGGGAGAAGATCAATCTGCCATAGTTCCGATCCCATCACCCCTAATTCCTCAAGAGGAGAAACCGATCAACATTGCAGCGAATCCCGACGGGCCAGGCCGATATCCCACAGCAGACGCCACTTTCACGTATTCGGCTGACTACAGCTACAAAGCCATTGACGGGGTAGTCTACTACGATGATGTACCTGACAATCGATGGACAGACTATACATCACCCAATCCGAACGACACACTTACTGTCCACTTTGCACGACCGCACAACGTGTCGTCGGTCACGCTCGCTCTCTATTCGGACATTTCGCGAGGCGGGAGCGTAGACTTACCGAGCCTTATCGAGATATACGGCTCATCGGGGCTCATAACGACAGTAGATTCAAGCACGACACTCATGGCAAATGATGAAAATGAGATTGGCTTCGATACGGTAGAGACGGCATTTTTGGCAGTCAACATGTACCGACGCTCGGCCGCGACATGGGTTGGGGTGTGCGAGCTCGAGGTCTGGACACCACCGCCGACAGGACCAACATATTTTGCCGTAGACGCACACCTCACGGGAGCAACTACACAAGTGTTATTTGACACGTCGTCAGCGGCTACGAGTAATGGGGCCGTTGTTGGCGGTGTTGGGGCCGACAGCAATGTGGCGTTTGCAGGTATCAAGTCGGATGGCGGTTCGACGCGTGTAGCACTTAGCTATGCGAGCACGGGTGATTCTGCCGTTAGCATTAGCGTCGAGGTGAATCAGACGCCACAGACGGTGCTTGATTTAATACCTACGCAAGGTAGATATGCTACTGTTGTAGCGGATATCACGTTAGCTAAGGGGAAGAATTATGTGAGCTTAAGAGGTGGTTCGGATGAGGTGGAAATTCAATACGAGACGTTGAGGATAGATTAAACAGAGAGAGAGAGAGAGAGAGAAGAGTCTATCGACATGTTGATGTGAACACTAGCCATCATCGAAAATAAAGCTAAACCTAGACAGGAATAAGCAACAAAAGCATACCACGGCACTGTATATTCCCCTCCGTGGTCTGGAAGCAACCCCCACTTTTTGCTTCCTCTTAACCGAATCCCGAATCCCCACCAACGCTCACTTGGATGAACTGATTCGATGAGACTGACTGGACTCACTGGGTTCACTACTACCTTGGTACGCTGTAACCAGGTGTAACGGCGTCGAATCGGTGACATGGATTATTATTCTCGCAAAACTTCAATAAACACTCACCCAACCTTCTGACCATTTTTTTTTTTTTCCACCTTCATCATTCAATCTCCCCCCCCTCTAAATTCCCCTCTTGACCCACTAACGAGGTGTCTCTTCCCTCAATTGTCCATCATCAATCGTGACCATTAGATCCCCCATCATAATGTTTGCCGCACGAGCTGTTTTCGCCGCCGGCCAGCGCCGAGCTTTCTCGGCCTCCGCCCGCAACGTAAGTTTCACCATCCCAGTCTCTGCCAACCGCCCTCGCACCCATCTCCCCCCCTCCCCCTCCGCTCTCCAGCAGCGCTCTTCAGACGACCCAATTACTCACTCCGAGTTCATAGCTCTCTAAGGTTACAGTCCTCGGCGCTGCCGGTGGTATCGGTCAGCCTCTGTCACTTTTGTTGAAGCTCAACCCTAGAGTCACCGAGCTCGCTCTGTACGATATCCGTGGAGGTCCTGGTGCGTATTATTATTCCCTTTCACCTTTCGCCCTCAATTCTTAGTCACGGTCACCACGACCTCAATTCTCTAACCCAGGCCTCTTTCTACAGGTGTCGCTGCCGATGTTTCGCACGTCAACACCAAGAGCACCGTCAAGGGCTACGAGCCCACAGCCGCCGGCCTCGCCGAAGCCCTCAAGGGCAGCGATGTCGTCATCATCCCAGCCGGTGTCCCCCGCAAGCCCGGCATGAGCCGTGATGATCTCTTCAACACGAATGCCTCCATCGTCCGCGATCTCGCCAAGGCCTGCGCGGAATCCTCCCCCGAGGCCAACCTCCTCATCATATCGAACCCCGTCAACTCCACCGTCCCTATCTGCGCCGAGGTTTTCAAGGCCCGCGGCGTCTACAACCCCAAGCGCCTCTTCGGCGTCACCACCCTCGACGTTGTCCGCGCCAGCCGCTTCGTCAGCGAGATCAAGGGCACCGACCCCGCCAACGAGAACATCACCGTTGTCGGTGGCCACTCCGGCGTCACCATCGTCCCTCTCTTCAGCCAGAGCAGCCACCCCGACCTGAGCTCCAACGCCGCGCTCGTCAAGCGTGTTCAGTTTGGCGGTGACGAGGTCGTCCAGGCCAAGGACGGTGCCGGCTCTGCTACTCTCTCTATGGCCATGGCCGGCGCTCGCTTCGCCGATGCCGTTCTCCGTGCCGCCCAGGGCGAGAAGGGCGTCGTCGAGCCCTCTTTCGTCGACAGCCCTCTCTACAAGGACCAGGGCATCGACTTCTTCGCTTCCAAGATCGAGCTAGGCCCCAATGGTGTCGAGAAGATCCTCCCCGTCGGTGCCGTCGACGCCAACGAGCAGCAGCTCATCGAGGCCTGCCTAGTTGACCTGAAGAAGAACATTGACAAGGGAGTTGCATTCGCCGCTGCCAACCCCGCTAAATAAACAAATTTCATGTACGTTCGAGAAGCATCATAGCGGGGCGTCTCCTGAGAATAGACTCATGAAATTAAAAAATTTGGGAACGGGCAACTGGTCGGTGTTTGGATGGGATGGTCTCTGCCTTGACTTTTGTCATAGACTCGATGGCCCTCGATGGATGCTACCGGTCATCGCTCGTTCCACTTGCGGAACTTGATAGAAACCCAAACCCCAAGCCTCGAACTTGGGAACTGTATGATAGAGGAATACAAAGACCACTGTGATGAATTTTTTTTTTTTCTTCTCTTTCCATTGACAACGGCCGTGTTCGTTCAACATGGTAATGCTATTCTGAACCTAGTTTATTATACCTAGCTTCCCCTTTCTATCCCTAACTCGATCAACTAAGTATCTGGTGCGGGTGAGCTCTGCACCTGCGCATCCTTTCATGGATATCACGAGACCAGCCTCCCTACTGGCCACTTGTATTCCGACGACTCCGAATCACCTCGGCCTTGCCCACAATAGCCTCGAGTGCCCCTACGAGTCCAGCCTCATCGTAGCACAACATGCCGTCTACGCGGCGCCCGTATACACGAACACAGCTCACACCGAGGGCAGCTAGTTCTGCTTTGTTGACTTTCGGAACACCTTCCCCTTCGAGATAGAGCAGATGCGTTACATATTTCCGCACCTCGTCCACGTCCTGATGGATCTCGGCTGCCGCATTCGCGCCGTCACCGCGGCTATGGGGGCCAGTGGTGAAATGCCCCTGGCTCTCGGCGCAGGCGCGCGCAATAGCACGCACGAAATCAGTCGCTGTCAGCGGCGTGCTGCTAGGCCCCGTCTCGCGATCCAGTGTGGAGTTGAGGATGAGAATCTTCTGCTGTGCCGGCGACGAGAAAGAGGCGATGGCCTG